>JAUZNC010056595.1:0-14171 GCA_034780395.1 Vannuccia rotundouncinata | reverse complement strand
ATCTATAATCACTTAAATTTCATAGATATCTTAACATACAATCTCACAATATTATAATTTCTAGACCGCATTTACAACATTGGCGACTAATATAATACGATCATCATTAAATTATGCATTGTCTTCTGCCTTATTGCAGAGAGTTAATGAAATTAGTTTTTCAGCATTATTAAAACGTAAATTTGCAAATCCATTATTAAGCTTAACGTGTCTGTTAAAAGTGGCTAACTTGCTTGATACATTTCAGTGGTAAATGCATACAATAAAAAAATGTTTGCTTTTATTTGAAATTCGCGTATATGTAATTGTTTTAACGATATTTGAAAGGTATTCCTTTTCAATAGGAGAGAGCGTAGCGATCGAGGGTCAATAAATATCCAAGTATTTAAAAAAAGTATTTTTAAATTGGAAAATGCAAGATTTAATTTCATAGACATTTATTTAATATCTATAAATATGACAGATATTAACAATCATAGAAATATATATCTGTGGTAACAATCATCAAGTTTTTAGGTAGGTACTCTATGTAAACAATGTGAAAACAACAAATTGTATTAAATTATTATTGTACAAAACATTACATATATAAAATGTAAACAAAATTTGCAATCAAATGTAAACAAACAGATTTATTTCGTAATATTTTTGTTACAATTCGAAAAAGACCCATCGAAATAGACGTTGATCATATAGCAGCGATATCGTCTTTCGGCTATGTTGTGGTACTTTGTGATATGTGACTGCTTTGATACTTTAAACACATTTACAATTTCCGATGAAGTCCCCAGGTACGCGGCCATGTTCTTTAAATAGTGTAACCAAAGTTACTCTAATGCAGTGGTTGGTGTAGCACTTGCTTAAATTGTTCATTAAATTTTTATCGGTGGACATTTTCTGTGTATACCAGCCATTGGTTCTTGATGATTTAGAAGGCTTAGGGAAGAGCAGTGGAGATTCTTGGATATATGATAAATACATATCCCATGCAACAAGCGAGCATTCGACTTTGGATGATGGGTTTTCGTACATACGAGCTTTCCTGAATAATATCCTAGAATAATATTTCATCGTCATTCTGGATATTAAAATTTATAATAGGATGTTCGCTCGCCATCACTCTGTTGCTCAATATATCAATATAATTTTTTTTTAAATATTGAAATATTGCATGGCATAAAATTTCACACTCTAAAAATGACATATATATATAGATTTTTATGAACCATTGTATGCCCTAAAATTGCAACATAAAAAAATCAAATACAATAAATAATGTTACATTGTTCAATTGTTCGCTCGAAAACTGCAACATTGACATGAAATATATTAAATACAAGGAAAAGTTGTCTATGCACTGAAAAGTTTAACTTTTCAAATTCTTCAATCAATATGAAATGCTTTATTTTTGGTGCATGCATAGCAAAATAAAAACATTTCAAAGTACAAATAAATAACGTGAACAATAATTGCATCTGAAAATAAAACATGACAAGGATTATGACTGGAATAATATATAAATATACGTATTGCATTACAGGATTTTTTTTATTTAATCAGTGTATTAGTTCAACCCTATGATGATATCCTTTTTATTTAAAAATAAATAAAATTCTTTACTCATACATTTTCCAAAGTACATGACGATCAAAATTAATTATTTTTGATTATACTATATTATAACAATTCCATTTATTAAACGTTTACCACAAATATCAATTCAGAATTTCCGCAAATGGACAGATATAGGTAACGAAAAAATATATATACATAGTCCATCAGCTAGGGGGGTGGGGTTCATCGGTATCAAATTGGGGTAGTATTTTTAGAGTATTGTGGGGTTGTTAGCTTTATATGATTTACATTTCATTTTCCACATTGGCACTGAAATGTTTCTTTATGCATCAATAGTAAGGTATATAAGATAAGATATAGCTTCATTCAAACAACCAACATGTCCGTTGTAGGTTACAAATGGATGAACAATACTGAATAAAGGGTACATGTAACACGAACAAGAGGGTCGCAACGAGAGAATCCGAGAGTGGGCTTGAACCTGATCCAATACCACACCCTCGGCTTAGCAAACCAGCGTCTAAACCATTGGGCCATCCCATTCTCATATCGTAAAGATAGTTTGATTTCTTGTGAAAAAAAATTGTTTAAGGTTTCTTATATAAAAAATCATGGAGAACACTATTATGATTTCGTCTAAAAATCAAACTTGGTTTTTACCTTATAATTGCTTGGTTACATCACCCCATAGACCATTTAGTGAACAATCAGTGAATTTTAACTAATATTTCAATAATAAAAAATATTTTTTATGGCAATATGATTTTATAAGAGTTTTTAGAATTTTAATCTTAAAATGTAAATGTAGTTTTATTAATTTAAAAATATTTAAGCATTCGGTTTAAATTTAAATCTCAAGTCCATAGAAATATTGAAATGCAAGGCAGCTTTAGGCATATTTTTAAAAATAGCTTTCAGAAATAATGTTCTAGAGCAGCTAACACAGTGATTTTGTTGTCTATGGTAAGGTATTACGAATTCAGGAAGTGTATGTATCAATTGAAAAACATGTGCCATACAACAATTTAATACAGCAAAAATATGTAATAGATAGAAAAATGCAAACAAATTATTTATGTTATGCATAGAAAAATGCTTACAAATTATATGCTATACTAGTGGAGTACTCTTTTTTATTTTCAAATTGGTTTAACCTTGTTAAAATTTCGCTGAAAAAGTCATTGAAATTGTCCTTTTTAAATTAATATGAGTCGTTTTAATTAAGTGTATTTCATTAAATTATCATTAGAAGTGTTATAGATTTTTATAAATGTTTACTACTTTTAGCTTGAGAGTAAATTTAAATTTGTTTTAAACTTAGTAAAATTTTGCATTTTCCGGTTCAAAATTCATTGAAATATGTATAGTATTATAAAACGGGGAAAATTGTATAAATTATATAAATAAATTAAAGTATATGTTAAATGTAATATAAAAAATATAAACAATGAAATTGTTAATATTGAAATGTAGTAACAATATTTTTGGTCTATTTAATTTTTTTAAATATTAACAAATAATTATGAACAATAAATATAAACTATAAAAATTACAACATATATATATTTATCCATTAATGTAAACAAATGTCAAATATAACAGTTATATATTTATATGTACCTACAATGTGTGCTACAGAGGCTGAATAAATGGGAACAAACTGCAGCCAGGAGAGGTGTTTTTTAAAACCTGTTCTAAAACTAGTCTTAGGACTAGTCATAAATTTTTATTTAGGATCAAACTCTGACGTGTCCTAAAGTATTGGACTAGTGCGAAATATTTTGAAATTTATAGCGTATCTTCTTTCACTCCGAGAGTCTGGAATAATTGACAGCTCGTATGGCTACGCTATTAAATTTACTTCTTTGAACGAAATCCGATACACTTGCATGTTTTAATGTATTTACGATAGTCTAAGTTCCAATATATATATTACATAAAAACATAATTTTTTTAATAAAGTGCATTAAAACTAAATACAAATTGCTGTCAAATTGTGACTCTTTACATACCAAACATGGATATATTTTAATACTGTATTTACAAAGCTACCATCTTTATCTATTAATTTTTTTATGAAAACTTTTATAAAACACACAATAGTAGTTATTGTATAATACAATATGGTGTATATATGTTACAGGCAATCTGTCAAATCTGGCAATGTTCAAAATGCCCAGGCAGTTTAAAATATGCCTAAAGCACCAGGCAATCTGTAAAACAGTGACAAATTTTTAATATTGCCTAGTGCTTTAGGCATATTTTAAACTGCCTGGGCATTTTGAACATTGCCAGATTTGACAGATTGCCTGTAACATATACAATATTACACCAATAGTGTGAAATGTACATATAATAAATTAATTACCAAGGAAAGTAATAAACCATTTAAAAAAATAAATCGTTTGCGCTCCCACATTAATATCTTCCGACGGGAATGACGGAGCAAATACCAAATTTATTACGTGTAATTTTTTTTCTCCGAATATATTACGTGGAATAGGACGTGTCATTTATTTTTGAAATCCGCTGAAATATCGCTTAAGTTTTGTATAGAATATAATCTGAAATTTTAATTGCGGTATATTGATCTGTTTAAACAAATAGTATGTCTATACTCTATCTATAAATAATGTATTTGTAATGCACGGTGTTTTTGAACACGTCTTAACCTCTATGAAAATACCAATATGAATAGTTTAAAGTTTCTAATAGTATTTTACAAGGTCTTTGAGAAAATGTACAAATTAAAATATTTTGTTGAGGGCTTCTCTCAAAAATCGATAAAATTTATTGGACAACTAATAATAAATTATAGGTAAAAATCTAACAAATCCATATATTTACAAACATCAATAATGTAGACAATATCTCAATTTTGTTATGTATTTGATAATTTAACATACTCGTATATCTGCAATAGATATGGCAAATCATATAATTAAATTATGTGTAGAATGATAATAATTAAATATTGTAATTTACAGATGGTAACTGTTGTACAAAATAACAGCTTTATGTAACTGGCTCGAATATCTCGGATTGGCGATACTTTTCACTCTGTAACAGTTTCATCCTTGAACAAAATCGTGATGGACGGATTCTGAAGATTATTCACTGAAAGGCCCTAGAGGAACATCATATTTGAAACAAAATTGCATTATCACAGCATGTATTTTTGGTGTGATATGGATACTTGCAAAGATCAAAGACTGTTGAAATGAACATACGATGCTCTTCTGATTCGGGTGATAAATTGCTTTCAAAACATGCACCAACAACTTTTTGAAAGCACTGGAAGGCATTTTGCAATGGTAGGCAAGGCAGAGGACACATTGATGCTTGTAGATCTAACTGAGGCAGCAGTTTTCGAGACGCATTTCCATTAAATGAACCACCATGCATAAGTTGACGTTCAACGTGGCATCATTTTAACCAATCTGAACTTCCGGGCCATTGTTTTTTCGGTTCGTAATATAATGCATTGGTTGCCCCAATCAATTTAGATTTAAGTATATCGATAAAACGATATAGTCCGCTCAAATATAATATAGCTGTCTATAAATTAGTTAAATTAAATAAAGAAAATTTGTTTCTGGAATATAACAAAAAATACGTTACCGATTAAATATGCATTTATAATAATTATTGGTAATTTTAAATTCAGTGTTGTGGCCATTATTATCATAAGAGGAGTTTAAATTCATGTCATTTGCACAACTTTGTTAGTCTTTTGTAATTATTGCATCAAATTAACTAAAATTAAATCGTCATAAACCCAATTATCCATATTGAATTGATCGAGGTTTGATTCTGCACCATCTATAGTTGGTAGTGATTTTGAAGAAGATGGTGGATTTGTTAATTTATTAACGGAATTATTATGGGATCACCCATTTTCACCTTTTTCTGTTGTTCGTTCATATAGTTTGAGGCAGGATAAAGACTTGTGACCTGAGATTGCCATAACATCAGAATCAGAAAACGTTAGATTTGAGGATATTAATACAGCTTACACGGAGACAAAGATAGGTATATTTTTGTCCATATTGCAAATTCGACATATAGTTTCCATAAATGTAAACATGACACCTTTTCCAATCGGTTTTTTGGTACCACGTTTCTTCAGATTCCATTATAAGAGTCGTTTGATTTCTGACACAACCTATTACACTCTTGATCCAATTTATTGATGTCTTTAGTGAAATTGGGCAGCGTTCATTGAGTATTGCATTTTCATATATGCGACCTCCATATGAATCAGTGGAATCTTCTTTGTGATGCTTACTTAGCGGCCTCATCAATTTCTAGTACAATGTATTATGACCAGTTGATAAGTATTTTATTTTGAAAGTATCTTTGGTCATGCTAACCAAATTTTCACAACCACGTCGACAAAAAAATAGGATGATATTTAGCCACACCAACAACTAAAGTAGGACATCGAGAGATGTTTAGAGAATATTTTTCATTTTTTCAATTTCTGAATTTTGTATGGCATCATACATTTTCCCTTCCACTTTCAAGGACTCAGTAGGTCCTATACAGATCTCGTGAATGAGCAAACTCTTTGTTCTTTACTATATCAAATTGTTCGGCTCCATGGATGTAGACAAAATATAATCAATTTCAAGTTTAGACAATTCCCAAGTTGTTTTATAGATATGTATTGTCTAAGGGATCTTTCATTCGTTGAGTCTACATATATTATGTTGTATTTTTTGAATATTTGTTTTCTAAAATTGAGGTTGAAGATGTTTACTCGTCAAATGTTCGCTTTGCAATAATGTAAATGAATTAATTGATTTTGATTTTGTTTTTAATTGACAATCAACGATTGACAATATAGTTATACATTTATAATTCATTTCAAGCGATATTGTTTTTTCTAAAGTTTTCAGACAAATTTTCAATGTTCCCCTACGGCTCAGCATTGATTTGTTTGTCTTCAAATATATACATATATATATATATTATTCACTTCATTACTTGTTTTCTGGCAATTTCAATAAAAATAAGATGTTGTTAAAAAAAATTCATTTAGTATTTAAAATTCAGATTTACTCTTAATAGTGTTGCTATCAATCTACTTACAGCAATTTAAAATGACTATATAACACAGTATCTACCTTATAATTTCTAGTATACATATTATAGAAATATAAAGTGAAATATATTATATATCGGTTAAAAATTGATTACGTATTAATAGAAATTTTATTAATTGAAGCTTCTTACTCAATTTATTTTTACAGATAATCTGTGCAGAATGTATACACACACTTGTATAAATGTAATTATTATTTTACTGTGACATGATATAGCTACCTAAAATGTTTAATCCAATTATGTTAAAACTATTATATGCTCTCACAAGTACGCTGACTTTCAAATTCTTGTCAATAGCATAATCAAAAGTGTATGCATATTTGCACTTAATAAAATGTATTTTATCGTCGATATATTAGTTATATCTACTTATAAAAAATTCATGCAGGACATGGGAATCGTCAAACTATAGGGCTTTATGAAACAGTTTGATGGTTTGTGAAAGTCTTTTATCCTCAGGTAATTTTCTCTACAAAGTAAGCCACAGCTTTTCCTATGAGAACGTATATAAATGTCCATGTGACTTTGAACGAGTGCATAGAATAAGATGGTCAGATCCAATTTATTGACTATTGGTTTTATTAAGCGAAGGAAGTGAAGACTGAGGTTTGTCTTTTTTTAGACAAATCAATAAATTGAAACCATCGTAAGTCCTTAGTAATTTTAAGGCGATGACGTCATGAAACTGCAGGAGACACTCGTAATTGATTGGAACCCCTTTTGTTAATTTGCAGACAACACGTTTTTTCATTGAGAGTTATTCGGTTTATGCTGCACTATTCTTGAATATTTAAAATTTCGGGCGCGGTTGTGATGTGATGTGTGAGTAATCTCAAGGGACATGTCGTCAGCAAATTTGAAAGAGAGTTATTTTCGGCCAACACCTTCAGAGGAGAATTGAAAATGCAGAATATTGGCGGCGAGAAAATTGCGCCTTGCGGAAGACCAGACTTAACCTCTATGCGCACCGTTGATAAAGACAAATTGGACTCGATTTGTGAGGTAACTTTTCGTACCAATAAATAAATCCGGAGGGCAACTGCACTTCCAGCAAAGGTTTAATCAGAAGGTCATGGGGCACCGTATCAAACGCTTTAGAAGCGTCAAAACTGATTAACGAAACCGCTTTTGTTGACAGTTCATCGCACTTTATTGTGATTTTGTCCAACAAGTAGATTAGTGCACACGTGGTATTACTACCTTGTCTGAAACCAAATTTATTCGGCCCATAATTGGCAGTGAATAATGGTCTTAATTTATTGAAGATGAGGCGTTCAAGGATTTTTGAAATAATGGGCAGTTATGGGTCGATGATTTTTAAGACATGGTTTTTTACATTTAGTCACAGGGATAATCTTCGCTATTTTTTTGTTTATTGGAAAAGATGTCAGCAGAATAGAGGTATTGAAGAAATGGCATATTGGTTTGCCAGAGGTGAGGCGGCGACCATCATTCAAACATTTCATGGGAATTTCATCACTACCAGCTCCTTTATTTGGTAGGTTTGAGAGAGAAAGTTCGTGTTTTGGAACGAGAAATTAATGTTACACTTTGGATTAAGATGGTCGTCCGGTACATCTAAGGAAGAAAGATCCTAATCAGGAAATTGAAAAATGATGCCGAAAAATTCATTGAACTCATTGGGCGAAATATCACATTTTTTGTTTGTTTTGTCTTTCCGAATCAAATTGAAAGACATCAAAACGCTTCCCAAACGCTTTTCTAGTTTCTTAGTTTCCTGGACCAATTTTATTATTAGTTTTTTCGATTTCAGCCTTTGCCTTCTCCTTATAATGATCAAAAAGAGTAAAGTTTCTTGCTCTGAAAGCATCCCATCGCTTTTGAATGATCACTTTACAAACAGGAGTTATCCACTGTTTTTTTTCGAAGTGTGAAGATAAATTCTTCCTTTGGAATAAGTGCAAGAGTAGGAGACAGGAGATCGTAGAAAATGTTGCACTTTGTATTCATTTCGTCGGAAGATCGTACAGTATAGACTAATCAATACCATCAACGTAATTATAGAGCTTGATCAAGTGTTCAGTGTGATAATCGAAGACTCCATTTTTCATGATCAGGGGAGTCACTCAAATAGATTTCCCAAAGGTGGATATCCCGTGCACTAAGAGTATTCTAGAAATAGGTTTTCATCAACCATGTTGTCGGCAAGTTAACTTTACTTTTTAATAAATGGTTATTGGAAAGTTCAGAGTAATTAACTTTATTAAAATCATCGGTGACAATAATATTAGCTGTGGGATAGTCTGATTTGATCAAGTCAATGCAGTCGATAATATAATCAATAATCGCAGGTGGCAAAAAGCTAAGATTAAGTAACTGTTTATTAGAAGCCAAACACAATTAAATGATTTAGGTTTGTTAACCGAAAGGTGCAAAATAATAGAGGATAAGGAAGTTAAGGTCCACACAGCTTCCCCTCCTTTATATTTATAGGAAATCAAAAATATTTAGGCCAATAAAATATATCTATAGAAGTTAGTAATAAGTATACATTATATAATGTTAAGTATTATTTTTTTTAATTACTTTTATATACTTTGTTTTTAAAGAGAGTACTTTATTTACTATTTATAGAATATTTATTAACTTTGTGTTAATGACTGAAGGTTTAAATCCATAACTAATGAAAGATATATGTACTTGGGAATGTAACCCTGATGCAAATTGACAAAAGGCCCCTAATTAAAGATACTATTTATTCTTAGTAACACAGGGCTGTTTAATTTGATATGTCTACAGCCCCAGAGTAAAGAGTGGTTACCAAGGGTTTTTACTTACGTCTTTCATGAAGACAATTTTAGAAGATATTTTTCTGACTTAAATTGAGGTTTTGATTTCATGTATTATGGCTAAATAGCCACGACTCCATAGATAGTTCGTTGATAACCTAAAAAATCCATATTAATAATTTATTGGACAATATATACATATATATAGAAAATTTATTATAATCTATAAAATACTAGTTCATTTTTTCACCCTCTGTTTGACAACACTATAAAATTTCAAGTATACATCATAAACATTTAATACCGTTAACTACATATTTTAATTATTGAAATAAATTGATTGTAGAATACTTTAATACTGAAGGGTGTCCCAAAACATACGCCCAATAGGAAAACTGAAGCATTTATCATATATTATAGCTATAATAGTTATTAAATTCATTAAACATGCAAAATATAAAGAACAATATTTTAAAAAATTCACAAAATTATTATCAATTAGGAATAATAAATTACAATTATGTTTACTAAGTTGTTTAAAGTGGCCACCATCTTGCTCAATACATTTAGTACAGTGATTCCTTAATAAATCCTAACTTTTTGGATTGTATCAGCACTGATCTTTTCAATCTCTGCGGTTATGTTCTCTTTTACAATCGTATGTGGCCAGTTGTTGTAAGCACAGGATTTTATATGCCCCGACGAAAATAGTCAAGTTGAGAAAGATCTCGCGACCGTGCAGACTACTCAAAAATACCTCGACAGTCTATCCATTGATTTTGCAAAGTTTTGTCATGGAATTGTCGTACATTTAAACCAAACTTCTGAAACCACAGTCGAATTCGTTAAGCAAGAGGAAGATCATCAAAAATATGAGATAATCTTGAAACATGGCTTAATAAATGGGTTTGGTAACATGTTCACAAAAGAAAAAAGGTTTATTCACACGATCTGCATAAATGGCTGCCCATGCCATTACTCGTGACGAACTCTGGTCATTGACATCTGATGTGCAATTTGGATTGCTATCATACCAGTAACGACAATTGTGTCGATTGAAATTATCATTAAGATAAAAAATAGCGTCCCCACTAAATAGTATTGAATGCATAAACTTATTGAATTGTTCTAAAAACAATTCACAAAATTGCAGACGTCAATCGAAATCGTCTTCGTGAAGATAGGCTAATTTGACTTTGTAGGGGTGAAGTTTATGATTTTTGATATTCGATGAATAGATGACCTACTTAAACCCGTCTCTTGACTAAGTTTTCTGATTGACTTTTAGGACTATATGTCAGTTGAGCTAAAACAGCAGTTGCAATCTCATCATTAGTTGCAGATTTCGAACGTCCAATGGAAATTATTTAGTTGTTGACAGTTCCAGTATCTTTAAACTTTTGTAGAATTTTAGAAACAGTTATGTGGCCAAAAAGCAAAATAATTTATACCTTTATTCGGTGGAGAGCAACCTGTATTCAGCTATCATTTAATCAATACAACAAATTACATAAATTAATATTTTCTGAAACAATATTTGCTTGGCAATTCCAAATATCTACAATTCGATTATCCAAGCATATTAGATGTCGATTGTTTTTGGTATTTTCAAAACTATTACTAAACTATTACAACAGGGTGTCCTAGAAGTTACCGACCACACTTTCAATATTATTAAAATGGCGCGTTGCAGGGAAAAGACCAGGCTTAGCATCAAAAAATAATTTTCGAGTTATGCTTATATTCATATATGGGCTTTTTACTTAAAAAATAGCTTTCTACCTTCAAGCTACGATAATTTAAAAATTTTAGAATTATACATTAAAAAAATTTTTTTTTGAGAAAAACACTTCAAGAGAATTGTGTCAAAAAACATGGTTATGCTTTATTTTTTAGGCAAAATTTATTTCTAAATTGTAATTACAGTAAAATCATAACAAAACATAGTAAATTTAATACAAAACATGATACTTTAAAACAAAACATGGTAAATAAGGTAAATAAAATTTATATGGCATAGTAGCAAAAGTATTAAAATTAAATACATAACATGGAATATTTAAGCAAAGTTGGTGGTGTTACATTGAATTTGCAATGTCCTGAAGAAAGATAAAGGTCTCTATTACCAAAATCATCAATAAAAAAATTTTGCAAATATTTTCACCTTTTAACTTAATTTGACTCTACTGAAAATTTTCAAAAAGTTGCTAAGCCCGGTCTTTTCCCTGCAACGGGCCAAATATTAAGTTACAAGTGAGATATAATACATGTGAGATAAATGTTAATAAAACACATACTACCCGAGAAATTAACATAGACAACTTAGTAAGCCCATGACAAATTTTGTTAAGTTTTAGCAAATTCTGCAGAACATATATAACTTACTAAGCCCATGCTAACTTGCATAAGCTTAGCAAATTCAATGCGCAAAGAACAAAAATATGTTTTGTTGTACTTTTAGTATATATATATATATATAGTAATAAATTATTTATTCTGGTAGAAAATATATTTTTAAAGTTGGTACAGGAATTTAAATTAAGCATAATATATATTGTCAAAAACATAGATAACTTAGTAAGCCCGTACTTAGATAACTTAGCAAATTTTTGTCTCCTAATCTCAAAATTTTCACCATGAGCATTGACACAAGCTTCAATATTATGCCAGGAAGTAAATCAATAATGTCACTACAAAAATTTTCATCAAAATTTACAGAAGGCAAAACTAATGCGTTGCTTAAGGTGATCTATGTTACATATTCTATTTGTATAAACATCTTCTCGTATAATTCTCCACACGAAGTAGTCGACCGGTGACAAATCTGGACTGTGTGGAGGCCATTCAATCGAACCCCTTCTGCCAATCCAACGAATTCGGAATTCTTGATTTAATCATGATTTAATGAGTGAATAATGGGGCTGTACTCCATTCTGTTGCCACAAATTATACTCACATTAATGTATATTTTAGCAATAAAGTGAACATGCTTTATATGATTCATGTAGTGGTGTTCTCTCGACTAGCCATCGCCAGAGTTTCCGCTAACTCTATCAATTCCGTTAAATTTAAAACAGAAGATTCTAAAAGTCGCTCCCTAATCTTATCATTTAAAACGCCTTTTACGAATTGTGCCTTTATCATGTTATCTAGAAGAGGTAGTTTTATTCCGATAAATGATTTCCTGGCTAATTTCCTTAATTTAGCGATAAAATCAACCAGGGATTCGGTTGCTAACTGTCTGCAATCCGAAAAATCTATTCTATTGCTGGTTTCGCTACGCTTCCCTACCATCCTCCATTGCCTCTAAAATCACTCCATAACAAGATCCTGGAATCAACCCAAGCAAAAATACATCTTTCTGTTCATTTACATAATTTCCAATTTGTAAAAATTTTGTAACTATACTAATCCAGTTATCAAAATCTGTACCTATCTGGTACGCTTTAAGAAAAGGGAATTTCTTTGATGGAAAATTCACATTCTCCGCCATATCTTTTAATAATTATGTATAATTAAATAATTATTATAAAATATATCTACTTGCTGAATTTTGCCATCTCCAATACCAAGGTAATTATGAATGAATCAAAATAAATTAGTAATCAGTATCCAGAGGTAATTTATCCTCTCCAAAATCGAAGATTTCCAAATTATATAGATCCGAATCACAGATAAAATATAAAAAAATAATTAAGTGTAGTAATATGATATATAAAGGCGTAACCAAATTTACTTTCCGCAAATCACCAAATGTTGGATAGCGTGCCCGAGTGGGATTATAAAAATGATACCTAATTAATTAATTTATAAATAATTTATATAATTATTAATTATCTTTCAAACAAATAAATAAATAATTCAATCTTTCTTAACGAATATTATTTATTTATATAATTTCTTTATGACTTACACCGTAAACCCAATCAGTTAGAAAATGAATTTCGTCTCAATCGTCTCTGTTCTCTCTTTTCAAATTCGAAAATATTATCCTTTTCGAATTTCTAATCAAAAACTATTAAAATAATCCACAGATATTTTTGGATCTTTCCTCTCCAAAACTTATCGATATCTATAACCACCTAAATTCGTAGACATCTTAACATTCAATCTCACAGTATGTATTGTATTTATATTATTTATTTATTATTAATCATTACATTAATAAACTTTATATTTCATTGTAAATAAAATAATAATTATTGAGGTAAAAATATATATATGACATTCTATTTCATGATTATTTATTCAGCTGGCTTTTATGAAAAGATTCAAATAAATAATTGTATCTATTATCATTCCTTAACATTTATTTTATTAAATGCCCAAGCAGTGGCTTTGCTGGGTTTAAATGACAATTCTTTTACGAATTTGTAAATCACATATTCTTAAAATTTTTACACTTCTCATTATCAATACTTCTCGTGAATTCAAATTTCTGAGCAACATAACAATAACACCAACCATCAAACTTAATTTGGGTGGATGCATGCCACTCTGTGTTTGTGCATGAAGAAATGCAGAGGAGAGTTTGCTGCTTCTTCAACATCTACACACTTCAGAGCTGTATTTAAGGATTTTTTTCTGGTATCCTTTACGGGATACCAGTCAAGATAGTTGGAATCCCGTTGAAAATATTGGTATCCCGTAGAAAAACAGCGAAAATGTAAAAAATAGAATATATTACATGGGATAATTATACAATGTTGTGAGAAAGGTTTCTCCATAATCAAAAGG
>JAUZNC010056593.1:1478-14173 GCA_034780395.1 Vannuccia rotundouncinata | reverse complement strand
CCATGACATTGAATTTTATTACAGTTTTGGACAATTCTGAAAAACGATCCATTTGACCTCAAAAAATACGGAAAAAACCATACCTGTAGTATATAACAAAATCATTGGATTCCAAATCAGACAAATTAACTACCTAGCCATTTAGGCAGTCATCTTCCATCAAATCTTAGTAAACCACACCACAGATATATATATTGTATAATAATAATCCCTACTTTATATGTAAAATTGTGGATAATAATGAAAATATGTATACATCTTATCTACTTACCTCATTTTTTCATATTTTAAAAGATGTCTAACAACCAGAAGAATGACAAACAAACAATACACAAAAAATATCAATTAGAATAAAATATGAATTATGAGGTAATATGTATACATATAAAATATATTTTTATAATTGCTTCTGATATATTTTAAAATCCAATTTTTTAACTTATCATTCTAAATGTAAAATATTATATAAACAAAATTCAGGCAATACTTATGTGTGTAATAGTACATATAAAATACCCAAAAATCAAAAAACCTATGAATAATACTGTACAGAAGGTCAGAAATATTACTCATAAAAGATAACATAAACTCAGGCTCATGACACAACCATATTTAATAATATAATATGGATAAAAAAAGTGTGCAAAATATAAAAAGTGAGCCATTTATTACTTACAACCATACCATTTATTACCCATAAGGAACAGCCTGTTTTTACCTATAAATGGGCAAAACTTTTTTTCCATTTAATACTCATGAACAGCCCATTTATTACACACATGGAATGGCCTGTTTCATTCCATTTATTACCTGTAGCCAATTACTGCAGTAATAATTTAAAATTAGAACAAAAATATTAATTTAAGATAACATTTTATTTAATTATAGACATATATCTAATTTTGTAAATAATAATTCAATTCATTCAAAAGTAATAATGTATTGACTGAAACCAAATAGATATATAGATAGGGTTATTGTTGTAGTTGTTTTAATCAATCAGTTTTATTATTGATATTATGTTTATTATTTGAATTTATCCTTATGTTGTTAATGGTTTGATACTATGGAATTGTTAAGTAAATTGCTAGGTAATGTATGTGTTGGCGACCATTTGTGAACCCAGCCATTTGTGGACATTTCAATTTATATAATCTATGTCTTATATGATCTAAAATAAATGTCCATGATCAGTCAGAAGAGTTTTTAGCTGTTGACAATGATTTGTTAAGGCTAAAAGATTGTAATTTATTAAAAATTATACCTTTGTTTCATGTATAATAAAAAATAATGTAATAGGTTATTTTACATTATAAAAAATATTAAATTTGAAATTTGTGCAAAAAAAATCATCAATCAGTTTTGAACAAAAATAGAAATGTTCAATGATTTGTAGTATATAATATAATGATTGGACCATTTGTGGAGGACATGTCAACAATTGGTTGGACTGCCTGACCATTTGGGGACATTTCCATAATTAAAATGATTTTATTATCCACAAACATTCATGTCCACAATTGGTTGCCACTGCCCGACCATTTGTGGACATTTCCATAATTTAAATGATTTTGAAATCTTTTGTAAGACTTTCATAGATCTGTAAAACACATGTCCACTAATGGTCCAGCTTGTTTGCTTACAGTTTAAAACTGATGGTAAGCAATATTAGAAGTTTGCATATATGTATGTGTAAAATTAATATTATATGTAAAAAACATGTCCACAAATGGTCTGGATCGATTATAAATATGTCCATAAACAGTTGTGTCCATAAATGGTCAGACAGTGATGACCAATTGTGGACATTAAAATCATTTAAATTATGGAAATGTCCACCAATTATTGGGTCCACAATTGGTCAGGTAATGGCAACTGATTGTGGACATTAAAATTATTTAAATTATGGAAATGTCCACAAACAGTCAGGGCCACAAATGGTTGAGGTTAGGGTTCATTGAAATGTTGACATGTCCTCCACAAATGGTCTAATTGTTATATTATAAACTATAAATCATTAAAAATTTCTATTTTTGTTCAAAACTAATCAATAATTTTCTTTACATAAATTTTAAATTTAATATTTTTATATGTAAAATAACATATTACACTATTTTCTATTATACATGAAACAAAGGTATAATTTTCTAATAAAATAGAATCTTTTAGCATCAAAAAATTGTTGTCAACAGCAAAAAAATCTTCTGACCAATCATGGATATTTATTGTAGATCGTATAAGACGTAAATGAATAATATGTAGATTGTATTAATTGAAATCTCCACAAACAGTTGCCAACAATTGCATTTAATTCATAACAATATATTCACTACTATAGTAAGGACCTACTTTTTTCTTACCTTTTATTTCAGTATTATTATTTACTATACAATACAATTCTAGATTAATATATTCATTAATTACAATACTAATTACTTTATATTTAATACCACAGTTATCTATCAGAATTGCTATAGATAAGATAGCTGTGTCTATATCCTAAATATAAATGCATATAGTATCCATATATAAATTTTTTTATTTAACAATTGTTATCAACCAAATCATTAGATTAATTTTTTTTATTTAACAATTGTTATCAACCAAATGTCGATTTGTTAAAAATAATAAAGATGAACTTTATTAATTATAATCTACAAACTTTTAATGAATAAAAATATTGCTTACTCAAATGTTTTTACAAAATAAAAGGTAAAAACCCCTTTCCCTCCAACAGTTTTAAATTTCCTGCATATATATATTCGACATTTTTATTGCATATTTATTCGACTAAACAATATTTTTCAGATATTTCAAAAAATTTTAGTTTTGAATTAATAAAATAGCTATTATTTTACATATTAAATTTTATTTAATGAAAATATTTAAATCGTTTTTTCTTTTTTCTATTAAAAAACCTAAAAGTATTGATTATTTATAGATGTATATTAAGGATATATATACAACAATATTAAATTACTGGGCTGCAGGTAATAAACGGAACGTATGGAATGAAACGGGCCGTTCCATGTAGGTAATAAACTAGATGTCCGTGGGTATTAAACGGAACAAACGCCTTGTCCGTTTATAGGTAAAAAAATGAACCGTTAAATATATATATATGTATTTGAATTCACAAGATATATATTTTAATTAATTAATAATTTCACAGAAAAATCTATAAAAATAACATGCATTAGATAAATAACTTCTTAAAATTATTAAATGCTTTTCGTAGAGGATATATATATAATAGTAGGTTGAATAATAGTTAAATCAGTGATGAAAACTTTCGAATATTATTATTATTGTCAATTCATAAAAGTTTCTGTGAATACAGAATATGAAAAACCAATATACTGTACCGTTTAGTCATTTGTTACAAAGTGCTGTCAATGCATTTTACAATAAAAATCATATTATGTTTATATTTTATAGACAATTATTGCACTACAAAGTTTTAACGCAAAATACCCATACTTTAAGTATAGCTACAATTTGATACCAAGAACCAAACTTCTACATCAACTTGAAATAAAACCAAAAATTACATATATAAGGAACTCCACTAATATAGATCAAGTAGTAAAATAAACTTTTCTTCATTATATTTTGGAGGTGTGACAGAAAACGACAACCCTCTGTTAAAACCTGACGGCGTCCTTATTGATCGCAAAGTTTAAATGCGTTTACCTAGCAATATATAAAATAGTGATTACACTATTATTCATACACATTCAAAATATATGTGCAGTCACTTTATTCTAATATTGATCACAATGCTTGATCTCACCAGCTAGGAACCTTTTTAAAAGCAAACAAACTAGACTGACAGCAATTAGTGTATACTACATTTTATTTAAATGAAATCTCTGTAACATAATGACAAAAAGATCCATAAACTATAATAGTGCAATAATCACGCAGGTACATTTATAAATACAAATTCGAATGGTTAAAACTAGTCTACAAACTTGTTTAAGTTTGTCTACAGGAAAACAAAAAATCCAAGTGACTACGTAATATAAACCTCACTAACTTTGTCGGTAATATTTCTTACCAGAATAATTTTTTTGTATTGTCATGATTACATTTTTTCAATAAGAATAAGATAAATCATGACAATTTTTAATTATTACATTATTGAGGTGGTGTTTGCCATCAAAATTAATTTACTTCTCAAAGAAACTTTCCGAATATTGGAGAATTTTGTGCCGTAAGAAAGGGTTAATTTATTTTATACACAATGAATTCTATATTACAATATAAACAGTACAATGATGGATTTAGTAGTATCCAAAACAATGAGAGTTTTAAAGATCCAGTTAGAAAAAAAAACTTTTTTATTGTTTCACAGTGACTTGTTTAAGAGCTTCCCGGACTGCCATGGTGGCATACACAGACTTGTTGAGAGTCATTTTCAAGATTACTGCAAGATTGGGACCTTCTGTAAAAGTAAAACAACCATTAAAATATTATAGTTAAGTATCTATACACGGTGAAAACTGAAGTAATTTAGTTTCAATGAACTTTAAAAGAAATCATTAAATATTATTACAAAATGTCCTTTGGAATAAACCTAAATTAAGATAGTGAACAATCTGATTGAGTCAATACCCATTATATGTAAAATTAAAGTTGCGAAAAATTGAAATAATATTATAAAATAATAATAATAAGCCTGTCAAATAAAAGTTATTTATTGTAATAGCTTGTAAAAGCGCCTATCTTGACAAAAAAGCATGTACAACTTATGTACCATAGTGCATGGGTATTGTATGAATTTCGCCTAAACACAAATATAGAACATGAGTATAAACCACAAAAGATAATTTTATATAGCTGACTGGGGAGTTAACTTTTCTTTCCAAAAATATGGTAAAAAGGTTAATGAATTAAATTTAAAAAAATTAAATGTCTAACAGAGGACAACAATGAACAAAAAGAAAATTAATGTACAAAACTATTGAACAAAACTTAATGTTAAGTTCTGCATTTATTTTTAAATTAAAAAAGTCTTTTAAAACAGCGACAGCGTAAAAATTAAAAACAATCAAAAAGGATTTTTTAGCAGTATTTATTATTATTAAGCGCTGCTATATAGAACAGTAAGGATGGAATGAACTCTAATAATATAGTGCATTTTTTATATTTTTAAGAAACGTTTCAAGTAAATGCAATTTTGAATACCATTTTCTTTGGATTTTTCATGTATAATTCATGCTTATGTGGCAACCTTGTAAATGATTCTAATTGAAACTAACCGTCATTGACTGTCGCCTGTTTTTGTTCAAGAAGCTGTAGATCAGACAGAACCAGAGGTTGCAGTGGATCCGTGTAGTGTTTGAGATCATAAGTGATATCAGTAGGAACCACAACAACTGGCCGGAGAGATCCCGACAGGCAGAAGTCCCTGATAAATAATAATTATTATAGAAATTTAGGAGAAAGGTGGTATTGAAAGTATCTTTCAAAGACATCCTATTGAAATCCAAAAATAATAAATTATTTAGTATAACTAAAAATAGCAATACGTAACTTATGCAAATAAATAATTTAAAACAACAGAAAAGATTAACAAACTTTCGACTTTCATCAATGGTGACTGATGCAAATTAAATGAAATCAAATTTTAAAATTCAGTTTTGACATTAAATATTTGACGGCATAAATTAGTCATTATTTAATTTGCTCCAGTCCCCACTGTCACTAATTCTGAAAGTTTTGTGACTAGTTTTTCATCCTTTGAAATTAATTAAAATTTAATTAGAAGCGGTGAAAAATTATACTGTGTTGCACAAATGATGTATTTAACCTGGAATACACGCTTCGCTGAATTTGAAATTCAAAAAACGTAAAAAACCAAGAATCACTTTTACACTTGATATAAATTATATACTCACTTGACTCGGTGCTTAAAGCAAGAATAGTCCAGGTCATATTCTTTTAGAAATTCCATATACCACGGCATGTCTGCAGGAAGAATAAAGAAATAATCCATTCAGTTAAAATATGTATTGTTTATCTAAGTGATTTATTAAAACTATTTATTGTGGATTGAAGTAAACAAAAAGCTTACACAAACTGTCCGGGTAGTGAGTGTCAAATCCAGGGAGTGGTATCACTACGTCACTCATAGTGACAGACTCCAAGTTTTCTGCTGTTACTAGGTCAGCGCGAATATTTCTACTGTCTTCGTGGACAGGAATATTACCTTAAGTAGTGAGAGACAACATATTATTTGGGTGATCATGATGGAAACAATTTTTTTTTTAATTTCTAACGGAACACTGAAGCCGATTAAGATTAAAGAAAGCAACAACAAATTTAAAAGATAAAAATTAATTAATTATTACAACGAAGTAAAAATATATATCTTCAAATAAAAATTAGAAACTTGTATATAAATATTACAAAAGTTTGAAGTATTACTCTATATTTAAAAAAATCGACAATGCGTTTTATTTACACCTTTGTTGTCAAAGTATTCCACAATTTTCGTACAAACAAACGTATCGAAAGATTGTCTAGCTGAGCTCATTTGCCAAATTCTACATCTTACTGCAATTCACACACCTTGTTTGATTGTCAGATCTCCAAGAGACGGTTTTCGACCTAACTCTCTGATCCTACGTGAAGCGACGCGATTCCAGAGAAGACTTTGGAAACTGTGAACATACAGAAGGCGCAGATTTCGTGGAAGCTGAAATATAAATAATACAACTATTGAATTATTAAGTTAATAATATATTATGAAAGACCCGCTGACCATTACGACCTACCATTTCGATAGCATTCAGTGTCTTTCCGTGTCGAGCTATTCCGTTAAACAGTTTTTGCTCAATCGAAGGAGGCAGACTGTTTGCACATTCCGAGGCATTTCCTGTCTTTAAGAATAATTCTTTACACTCACGAATATGCGGAAAATCTAAATATAAAACTGTAGATTGAAAAATTGGCCTCCAATAATGCATAGTCAGATATAGTTTTTCTAACCTGCTGCAGAAGGCCGAAGAATTAAATCAATAGCCTTCTTCCAATCCGATTTAATTAAAGCTCTGTAACAAAACAGTATCAATTATAAATAACAACATCACAGTGCAAAGAAATGTACCCTCTAGTTAAATTAAATCAACAAAATTTAAAAAAATGTTGAAATATTTTTTTTAGTCATTACAATTATTTCATAATTATTATCATTACAATTACGATTGAAGAGGGATAAAAGAAAATTGGAAAAAAACTTAATTTAAATGCTAAATGCAATACAAATTAGAAACACATTTAAATTTTACAAGATCTTACATTCCAATTTCAAATGTGGGTACCGAACAATTTCCAAAACGTTGCATCCCAAAATAGTTGATGAAACCATTCGTTCGAAGCTGTTCAAGAGATGATTCCACTTCTTCGGGAGTCGCTGCGGCTTCTCTACAGATAAATAAATCAAGTAATTCAGATTAATTAATTCGAATAATTTATTGACGCGAATAAACAGAATCAAGTTTTCAGAAAAATAAATTTAAAAATCTCACTGTTTAATTTAGAAAATCTGAATGAATGACACCTCACCTGATAACAAGCGTAAATCGATTGCCGAGTAAAGATCCCAACTTTAGAGGAACATTTGTGTACTCAAAATTCCCCAATTGAATCTTTCTGAGGTGTTTGTTTATTCCTTTGAGTCGGGCGGCATCCATACTGCAATAACAGACACCATAAACTGTTACGAATGTTGGATTTTAAATTGACTGTTTATAACAAAGCGTACCCCTTAATGGAGGCAAGTTGGGATGTGATGGCCCTTCGGTCTTTTGTTCCGGCTGTAGAAAAGAGGTTGAGGTCTGCGCCTACTTTTCGACTGACTATATTAAGTGCTGCCGTGGAGTCACTGCCCTCCTTGTAGAGAACGAACTGGCAGAACTTACCACCACGCGGAGACCTCCTGCGATCTCGTTGACCAGCTGGAAAAGCAACACGCCACTACGGTGATTGTGCTATGTCAGAGTAATAAGTTTAACACTTTCCAACCCAAATATTGTAAGAGCATCGTTTATGAGAACAGAAAAACATAATGATACAATATCGAACACAAAAGACAGAAAACAGTTGCAAAAGGTTGACGATTAGCTCAAAAAATTATCTAATAACTAAAAATGTATTCTTCTCGACTGAATTTATTTCATATGAAAAAATTTATGCCTGGAGCAATTAAATATATAATTGACAGTAACTAATAATTGAGACTCACCTTTATTCTTCCTAAGAACTATATAACTTGTTCCCTCAATCGAATCAGTATTGCTACAGACATTCGGGAAAAAATGTTTAATTGCTTTGTGAAGATTTTTTCTTTCTTCCTTGTCAGTAGAAGCCTATTGCAAAAATATACAAAAGAATTCGATTATTTCGATATTTCATTATTTAGACTAACAAAAGAATTACTGCAATAAAATGTAAACAATTTTTTCAACACTTATAATAGTTGTATTACAAAATTACAAATCTAAATCTAATATCAACATTTTAGAATGTACAACTTAGAGACAAATATAATAAACCAATAAATTATAAAATTAAACATACAAAATTTTGATTGCACAAAGATTAATTACGATTTAGTTACACAATAAAATAGAAAGAAAAGAAAGCTTACTTCGATTTTTTCCATTTCAGATTCCCCTTTATCAATACGTTCTAGTAATGTTCTTGTTGAATCTGAAAGAGCATCATCCGCTACTGTATCCTAGGAAAACAATGAAATTTAGAATATAGTATTATAGAGCCTGGAAAATCATGTGTAGGATATATTGTCACCGAAGCAAAATCAGGTCAGCAATGAAATACTTTACATTTTCATTATCTTCTGTTTTGGGTAAATCATAGGTTGTTAAATGAATTTCTTTGCCAGAAAGGGAGATTTCATTGACGAGGAAATCCTCCCACCTTAAATATTTAAATAAAAAAATTTTATTAAAAGAAAAATAATTTATTCAACGGATAATTAATAATAATCTATTTTACTAAACTGAAATAAATGAATATTCGAAAATTCAACTAAATTTATTTTTTACCTGATGATAAACATCAGTAATATTAATTTTAACAAAACAATTATACCTTTCTTTAAGAGTCCCAAAAAATCCTTTATGGTTGCCTAAAAATTCAGTAATTCCTGCCATTTTTTCAGATATGGATTGTGAAATAACTTTAGGAGAGGGCAGTGTGATTTCTGCATCATTATCACATGCAGATGTGATTTCTTCTAGTTTAGAATTTGAATTATCCTTTTCGGGAAGTTCAGGTAAGCAAGTTTCATTACTGTCAGAGATATCTGAAAAGTAACATATTAAAAATTAAATATTTTAAATGGAATAAAGACTAAACAGTTAGAAATCATATCTTACTTATTTCATCATCCAGTTTTGATTTTTTTGCAAGAGGTTCCATCTCAAACTGTAAATTGTACAATATTGCAAAAATGAATATATACATTGATTATTAAATAATCCAATTAAATTCTAAATAAATAATTTATTATTCAGATGATGCTAATATATGAATAAAATTTTATATAAACACAAGTATTTTATGATATAGGCAGTATAATTAAATACTGCTCTATTGATATTAGTATAATTAAGTTACCAGGTCTGCCAACCTAGTAAAGTTAAAATCCGGGACATCTCCCCCACCCCATTATCCACCACCCTCCATGCCTATGTGAGCAGCGTAGCCTATAAATCATCGCCACTGCAATGAGATTTTTTAATATTTCAAGTCCTAGAATGAAGGAAACGGCCTTTAAAATAATTAATTTTGATAAAAAATATTTTTTAAAACCTTAAGAATAAAATTTAATTATAAAATGTTAACTATAATAATAACTATTATGTATTAAAAAAAGTATATCATCTAAAAATGTGTTATGTTATATGCCACAAATATAAATCATGTGTAGTCTATTAGTATTGTTAATTTGTATAATATATAAACCAGTTGATTTGTAGGTAAGTACCAGACCTTGATATGGTAACTTTAGTTCCCAGACACGTTACATATAAGTATTGTTAAAAAAAAAAATATCACGCAAAGAGCAAAATTTTTTGGCACATTTTAATCCAAGTGTACTTAATCATTTTCCCATTAAAAAATATTCATGTACAATATGTACCCCCCCCCCCTTATCCCTACAGATTTTTATCACATTTTTGAACATTTCTGAAAAAGATGGATATAATTATTTTTGTAAATGGTTTTATCTATTTCCAGGACATTTAAAACTGTATTCCGGGACACCCGGACAGACCCTAAATCCAGGACTGTCCCAGAAAATCCAAGACAGTTGGCAGCCCTGAGTTACTGAAACATAGAATGTTAAACAAAAATTGTTATTTACAGTTCTGAACCATCTAACTTATTCCAAACACTAAATAAAAATAAAAGAATAAGGGACATTGTAAATATCAAGTTTTTTAACAATTTTTTCAGCTCTTAAATACATTGTGAATGAACTTTTCAGCTCTTGCACACTCAATATTTTGTAAAAATCTGCAATAAAAAAAACTTGCAAGGCTCTAGACCATGTCCATTGGCTAATCCAGTCATATATGCATTTAAATAGTTATTTAGACTTTTTATAGACTAAATAGGTATCTCAATTTATGCTTATCAAATATTTTAGATTATTTATCCTTTTAAATAAAATATTAGGCTCTGCAGATCTAAGATCTGGCAACCAAAGAATGTGTATTTTTTATGGCAAATGCATGCCCCAATTTTGTTTTTGTTTAGTCTAACAGCAACTCGACAATTTTTTACAAGCTAATTGGCAAAGACAATTTTCTCATTGGCTATAGTCATAATTACAACACTAAATTTATGTCTCATTGAGTCTACTGTTATTATCAGATTGGCCATATGATTTACTAAAAAAAATTCCAGTAAAATACCGGTATATTTTCCTGCTTAAATAATGTTTTTTTCAATTTATAATAACCTTTAATAAATGTTTAAAATTTGGCACACTTATATTATTTTATCTTGTCATAATTTCAAATATTTTGAACAATATGAGGGGTTCCAAGTGCAATTGGAAGATGATTCTGGTCTTATGAATATCTAGAGGTAAAAAAACAGAATCAAAGAAATAACAAATTTCTAGTATATTCATATATGTTAATCAGAATTAAAGTATACATTAATTGTAGGTGTTTAAAATCTCAAAATTTACGAAATCTTGATGGTGTTGAGAATCTTCCTCAACATTTATGAAATATTGTAGATGTCGAGAATATTTTAAAAGACATATTAAACTATAATAATGTTCTTTATATGTAATTAATAAATAAATAAAGTAAAAAGTTGTCTTTGTTTTTAAACAAAATGATTTTTATTAATTCTGGTACATTTGTAAAAATATCCTATAAAAACATAAGTAGGTAGTGTATAATAGTAATATTTATATAATATCAATAAATATATAATGTTCTAAAAAAAAGTTTCAATTAAATTTTTACATATTAAGTTATATTTTATCACAAACCACATAAATAATATTTAATTTAAAATTTATGGTATCAATAGTGTATGTATAAATGTTGTATAAATGTTATGAATATGTTAATTGATAATAAATAAGGATAGTATCAGTTAAAAGTAAATGGACAGTTTGAAAATGAACCCAAAAATATTTGTACATCAAATTTTCTGAAGTTCATGGTGATTAATATTATTTTGTCTTTGGTTGTTCCCAATGCTAAGTTTTCTAATCTTTCTATTGTAATTCTGACTTAGTCTATTTAAAACTAATTCATTTATAACTCTAAGAAAGTACTCATTGTATTTTAAAGGAAATAATAAAAAGGTTTTTTTTAAATGCTTTAAATAAAAATGTATTAATAATATGAAATGATTGGGATATAGGTATATGCAATAAATACAATTATAGCGTAATATTATAAAATTATTTCAATGTATTACAAATGTATTTAATGTATGTATTACATGCTAATTACATTGATGTATTATTTGCACAAGTAATACATGATGTATTAAAAAGTGTACAATTGTAATACATACTTATAATACATTTGTAGTAGATATTGTAGTACATTTTTGTTTACAGTGTATATGTGAAAATCTGATTTAGCTAGACAGTTTCAAATCAATGTTGAATTGAATTTGTATTGAATTATGTATTATAAAAAAGAAAACAATAGAGTGGGGATATATAGACTAATATAGTCTTTATGATATACCTATGGAAATTTGGAGCATTATCACTTAAATTTAAAAGCATGGATGTATACATAATCATACATATTACTTTTGAATATAGTAGTTAAGTTTTATTTACTTATAAATATATATTAAATGGTAATTCAAAATATGCAATAAAAATACAATGGGATAGAAAAAATATTAAATAATTCTTTATAGATGCAAATAGCTGATAAAAAAATTCCTAAATTTTTGGATATGACTTATCTGGCTAATCAGAACAGGTAAAATGTCCAAAAATTTGTTACAATTAGACAAAAATCGATTTTTTATGGTTCCTATAAGTTGTAAGATTACATTTGTTAGATCTTGTAAACAATACAATATAGTTGCCTTATACCTCAGGTTCAGTATAATAGATAAATTGATACTGTAAAATTAAAATGGACTAAATATATATTTATATTTCAATA
>JAUZNC010056592.1:1379-14177 GCA_034780395.1 Vannuccia rotundouncinata | reverse complement strand
TTAAAGTTATTTTCAAATTATTTAACCAATCACAACTCTGGATTTGCCATACACGCGATGCAACATACTTTAGTATGTAAATATTTTAGATGTTCGATCTAGTTCTATATATAATATACAATATCTATGGAGTAAACAATGAGAAATATATATTTCTGATTAATCGTTTCTGAGTCATACTAAAGTTCAACATATACAGTAAATACGATTAATACATTGAATATAATAATGACCTTTTAATAATTAAAAAATCAGACAAAGCAATTCAATAAATTCAATATTGTCATTGATGACCTCTTAAAATTTGTTATATGATCATTAATTGGTTTCCACATCCAGGGTCCATCAAAATCAACAAAATGTGGCCTCGCAGTGAATATCTGGTGACTGATTATCTCCATACTGAATGTATGAAATTCACCTTTTATCTCACTGGCTTACTACATCCGGTCTAATTAGAAAATGGTTGTGAACCAACTGTGGACTGCATGCACCCAGGCACACGTACACAGCATTTTCAGTGCAATATCGGACGCATTATTTTTGCTTATAATTATCAGTCTGATAAGTTTACATGTAATAATATATATTTAGTGTATGAAGGAAAATCAAAATATTCAATTATTTAACTTTGATATATTAATGCAACAACAGAAACATGTTAATATAAATAAATAATATATAGGTTTGTTACCTTGAGAATGCCCTGGTCACACTTTGTACCTCCGTTTTAAAACTAAACAAATTGACACTAATTAATTAGAATAAAAGAAACAGCCTTCTGCTATATACAGTACATACCTTTGCGGTCTATCGTTTTGCGTTGTAATTTACGTTTAATCTAAATGGTACGTTTCAAATTATGTTAATATGTAACACTAAATTTTAAAATTATAAATTTATTATATATTATGAATAGATTGTGACCACCGAAAATACACTGATACCTAGGTAATATTTAAGTTATAACTATAACGCTAATGGGAGGTATAACCTACATTTATGCATATTAAAAACTTGTTATAAAAAAATCACCACTTTTCCAAGGTAAATATTTGAAAGGTCTTTTAACTTTGAGAAAACATACATATTGCAATTATATCTCTATTTGAAGAAACCGTATTTTCTATTTGTTTTGTTAGTTCAAAATTATAAATCGCCAAACATATTCCTTCTATAGGGGGGGGGGGGGGGGAATGGCTATTTATCTTAAACGAAAAATAATCAAAAATAATTTTGAAGTTTAATATTCGTTTAATATTTCGGTTATATATATTTAAATAAAGTTATTTGTTAAATAATAAAAAAATACTGTTATCTTAACTTTCCATTTACCCCACTAGTTTTTGATATACATTATTTATTTCACTGGTTAATCCTGTTATTTCATGCTATACGTATAAACTAAATTGGAGACTTCACATTTATTATACTATATGGTGTCCATTTACTAATTGCTTCACCCACTCCTTGGAACTACTGTTAACCTCCCAGGAATGACAATGGACATCGTCCAGACATTCAAGGAAATTAATTCAGTTTGAGACGAGGAACCGTTGATGAAAGGTTCCAAGAGATTTACAATTGTGCTTCCCGGTTAGGAGAATATAGGACAGTAGAGCGATACCACTGAATTGTTGATGCCATACTTGCACAATTGGACAAATGTTTACTCTCCTATAGCTGTGGAGCAACAAGCTTCAATGCTTCTACATGTACCCAGTGTTTCATGTGCGGTTTGTATAACGACGACATTCGCAATTCTGATTTGGTTGAAATATTTGAAAGAAAAATGGAAAGCAAAGTAGTTAAGCGAATTGATCTTAGAGTGATACCATCCTCCTTAGGGAAAGCCAGCCTTCATTGCGATTCAACAAGGTTTCCAAATTTGTCGAAGCTCCACAATATCGAATGCACTCTCCCTGAAATGATCAGCGGCAATTAATTCGTTTTCTACACTTCGTCTCTGGTTGTGAGCTTCAATGAAGTCATATCTCGTTAATATTCTCTAGAAGAACGAACACCCTGAATATTAATTATATTTGAGTAAAATTGAGTGTGCATTATTGAACGATACATATTTATATGACTAAGTATAAAATAAAACTTAATCAGAATGTGACTATAAATTTGCACGTCATGATTCAATCAGGCAAATTACAATTTGCACAAACAGACTTTTTCACACTTTTCAAAATAATTTGTATAATATGCACTATTATATGTAAATTTTATAATTTGTCTATAAATAATGTATAACATTCTATATGTCTTGTTATAAAGGCTTATGATTAAGTAATGTTAAGATCTAAACTATTTAAATGGTTTTAAACGACCCCATTTCTTCTAATTTTCTATTATTCTATTTTTCAATTTCGACTCCTTGGCTATATACCCACAGTTTGTGAAATAATTTCTGGCATATATTGCTGTAATGTACATAAATATCAATGATCAGTAATAATTTCAGACTCTATATCGATTATTTAATATTTAATAATTCATTTTTCAATTTAGTAAATTTAACTTATCAAACAGTCTAGTAGTTATTGTTCATACAAATTGTTGTCATATTGATACTTTTACGTATAGTTTATAGCGTAAATATCTATATTATAACAGTAAAATGTTAAAAAAATTGCTAACATATTATAAAGACCAGAGTAGGTATTATATATTTTCCCATAAAAAACTAGGATAAAGTTATACCCAAAAAGTTAAATGCAGGCTGATTAAGTAAACATTTTAAAGATTCTGGTTTACAAAAAGAGATTTGTATAATTTAAATTTAAAATAATGTTCAAAAATAAATTTTATTTAGAGAATGAAAAAATATAATGTATATCAACAAAAATATGTCTGAACAGAAAATTATATTTACAAAAACTGGCACAGTGTACAACGAATATTAAAAAAACAACATCAAAATAAAACAATGAAATCATTAATCAGTGGGTATTAAGCAAAATTAAATATTCTTATAAAATTAATTTTTCGTCAATTGCTTTTCGAAAAATGTAATCCTAATAATAATAATTGATTTATCAAACATTTTATTTACAGAGTTGAAAAGTAATTAATTACAATGATAAACTAGAATAACCTGACATTAGATATTTATATCGATGCGCCAGAAAATATTTATCGGAAATTTTATGTACAAATTTTGCTGTGGCTAGTGTACCAGCAGTATAGTTACAGGCAACAATTTTAATTACAGGCGGCATCAAACAGGTCAACAGAAAAGTATTCAGCATTGATGATGAAAGCACGTTTGATACATTAAATTAAATTAAATTAGATTAAACGAACTCCTCAATGTGTTACGGACTGTTCTGAACTTTCAGATGTTAACGTTTTCCTTACGGCAGTTAGTGTCGTTTGTTCCGCCTTCTCTACATCCTGTACGTTGTTGTGTATCATAACTTGCTTGGGAGTGTTCCGGCATTGAACGATTAATGCGCGAATTCCAAAGACTGCCAGAGGTACTAGGAGTAGAATGCCAACTGTCATTAGGACACTAACTACAATAAACGTCTCAAAATCCATTGAAAAATACTTCTTTATGGAGGGTTTGAGCTGACTGAGCTGTGGGATGGGATACTTCTTGGAAGTAATTGCCTTGTCGGATTCTGCTTCGGTGTCGTTAGCGACAGGAAGAGTTTCGATGAAATCGATCACTATGTCACTGATTTTGTTGTACAGTACGAGTTCAAGCTCGATTGTGGATGTTGCTGGTTGAGTAGGGAGAGGTGTCGTTAGATCAGGTCGAGGAGTCACTTCGGGAGCTTTCGTGGGTGGCACAGTTTGAGAAAATCCTACAGAAAGAAAATTTTTATATTTTATTAAAATATTCCATTTTATTCAAGATACTATGATACTATATAACTACTATTAATTCAATAAAATCCTGTATCCACCACTGTTAAATACTATTTAGACACTATTTGAATACCCCCCAATCTCCAAAACAGGAAACCAAATTGATAAAATTAATTAGTCAGTGTTTTTAATAAATTGCGTTGAGCAATTATTATCCATTATACGAATTTAAGCAAGTTGTGAATACAGTATAGAAAAAACAAATATTCAATTTGTACTGCTTTGTCCTCTTTCTTATGGTGAACGATCAATTTAACGCACGAATCGTAACCAACATGCAGTTCAAAAGCATATAATGAAAGTCATTATGTATTTTTAATGCTTTTTTGCAGTAAAACTCAGTCCACTGATATAGTCGACGCTCTTCTTCTGGTTGGTTGGTTTTAGGAAATCTTGGACCAACTCCTATTTTAATGGCAATTCGCTCTGTATGATTGTAGATTTTATAAAACACTTCTCCAATGGCAACCCTGGCAGTTTTGAGATCTTCAATCACTACAGTAAAACCTCTTTCCTGGATCCCAATCGTAATGCTGCGTAGATTGTGGAGAAAGGATTCGGTTGAACAACACTACCGAAAATTCCAAAGTGCATGAGCAGATGTTTTTCTTTTCGACTCCACTTTTAAAGTTTTATTCAAAGTCGTTTATTTCCGGCTGCGTATACCTCATCATAATAAAAAAAAATTTTGAAGGAGGGTTACTTTGCATGCTGCTGCAATGGAGAGGTTGAGACATCGCTGGAGCATAATGAGTATTCGGTTGAAAGAGAGAGAGAGCCTCAGTCTTTGCATCTAAAAGAGGGCCGCTTGTGCAATGGATGGCCCCTTAGCAGCGCTACAGGGGGCCTTTTGCAGTGCAATAGCCCTACACAATATTTCAGAATTATATGAGGGGGGACTCAATTAGAGACCCCTTCAAATTGGAAGGGGGTCGTTCGCACACAACGCCCCCCTCTCCCCACTAATGGCTAACGGAGCGCATGTTACTTAGACACTTTTTAAATACTATTTAGACCATTGATATCGTAATAATATTTATCTAGATCGGCAAACTTAATTAAATTTTGTCATAAATAAAAACCTGTAAATCAGTCCATATATCTTTGCACAAGTAAGTTCCTTTAATTTTATAAATATTATGAGTCTATATTGTCGTATACGATTTATGATACGTTTACGATATGAGTCGTTTACGATACGATTTATATGTAGACGTATTTATAACAAAATGGTTTCTGAAGAATTTTTTTTTTCAATTTAATTTTAATCCGTTTACTATTATTTGGCCGTTTTTTTATCGGATAACGTATTAAATACGTATTTAAATATTCTAAATTCACATAGCTTTCGGGAAAAAAAACGATTTTATAATTCCGTCGGTAAAAATCTTCATATAAAATAATTAATAACAAGTTCTTCTGCAAATTTACATGTACAGATATATTTAAAATATTCCTATAAAAAAGTTTTAAATTGTACACGACTGTCATGCCCTCAGTTCATATGCACAGCACTCTAGCATATATTTTATAATTTACAAAAAGGATCCTCAGCTAACAGTTAAATAAATCATTAATATGGACTTACCACTGGGAAGGTCCAACCCGTTGAGGAATGAGTACCATCGTCCCTTTTGACAGTAAAGAATGTCCGCTTCGGCCCTACTATTCGGCTTCCAGATGGCTACAGGGGTGTCCTTCATTTCGTAAAGACCCTTGTTTTCAAAAGTATTGCGCAAATGCATACACCGGTCCTTTGTAGGGTCTGCATTCAAAAAACAATATTTAATTCTCATTATTTTAAATTTATTTTTATGAATGACATTCGTTGTTTTTACGCTTATAAATAATTTTAAAATTAAATATACAATTAATATTTCCTTCTACAAGATGCGAAATTTTATTTCTAAAAAATAATATTTCGTGTAAGCTTTATAATGTTTATCCTTTTTCTAAAATTAATAAATAATTTTGATGAACCATTCACGGAATAATATCAAAGCAATTCTGGTTATTTTATCATGACAACTCAAAAAGAAAAACACGCCCATGTAACGGATGTAAGTAACATCGAATATATAAAAATATCACCTCTACCTCGTGCACTAGTTCAAATCCTGTATGGTACATTTAGTATTGCAGTGTGCTTTGGAGAATTTAGAGATATACATTTTCTGCCATATACTCTTAAAAAATGACCCTTAACATATTTTTTCCAACATTTAAAAAAATTATAATTTTGTATTTTCAGCGATGTCATTTTTTGGGAGAGTGTTTTTATTTATTCCTGGTTATATTTATAAGAGTATCGTGTATAAGGTATGCATTTTAATCTTATATCTTATCCTATAATTACCTACAGGCAGCTCTTATCAGCTCCAACAAAGACGACAAGATACGTTTAAGATAACTTTCGATAAGGCAATTATAATCGTACTCGGTGTAGTCTGCCTCATTCACAACAACTGTACTTTTATTTGAGGAATCTATAATGGTAGATTTTATTCAATTAAAAGTGTACTTTGATGTCTGGAAACTATACGTCTGGAGAATATAGGTAGAAAAGTGTATTATAGAATTGTATTGAAACATTTCATCAACCGGTAATTATAGTATCTTAAATAGATTTTTAAAATATTATCAGCACATAGTTTGTTTTCGAAATCTCAGTCTATTCTTGGCTGAATAAATCATCTCCCAATGAAACTTAAATGAGTTTACTTTATTATTAGATTTCAAACTTGACATTCTTTCATTCTATAAAAAGATGACAATACATCTATAGATGTTACTCATAGAACATCTTTTATATATATATTGAATTCATAAGTAAATCTTTGAATAATGAAAAGCCCACCTGCACAAATAAACACCATTTTCCCACTGAATTCTTCCCCATTAAATCTCATAAAACGACGTTTGTTTTCATCACAATACACTTCAACTTGTTTCTCTGCGTCCGGAAGGAAGGATAACTTCTCTGTATCCACGTCAACGGTTCGCAGTCCAGGCTTGCAAGTCACTTCGACGTTATCAAAGTTTTTTTGTTCATCCACCCCCTGTAGGTATGGTATATTAAGGCATCCACGTCTTGCACAACCTCAAAAAGTATGGAAAATACATCATAGTTTTACCTCATGATAGTTATTTATTGAAAATAAACTTAAATTTATGTCGTTTAAATATTAAGTGAACATGCCACCAAGTCAATTCTAATAATTCTATTTTACATTTGAAAGTGCAATCGGCAAATTAACTCAGAGTTATATGATTTTTGAAGTATCTATTTGTCCACTTTTAGGTCTTATAACTTAAAAAAAGTTTACCATTTTAATTAATGAGCCTATAGTTACAGAAAATTATCTTATTTTTATGAATAACATAGTACAAAAATGTACAACTTACTTGCATCTCCAAGTATGCAGGAAAATACTAAAAACAAAGACCACGCGAGAGAGAACATTCTTTGAAATAGAATTAAATCACTTTGAACAATAATATACGACAATTATATCATTCCACTAGGTACGCAAGCAACCACTCTGGACACCTGTGTCACGGGTATCTATCGCAATATAACGACGGATTTTATCTGTTTCGGCAGCTTTGTAGGTTCAGAAAGGAACGGACCAGTAGAAGTGTATGTTTATATACCTACGCAAACTATAACCTTAATATATCGAGAATTTCCTGTGCAAGATATCAGCGAATAAGACGATAATAGTTTCCTGTACAATGTCCATTCACCTCCACATATATTAATCATATATATGGGGTGTTATCTCAATCGCTTATTATACATGTGTAACCATTTCTCTACTGAATTGGCAGCATCTTGTACGATTTTAATGATACTAATAAGTTTAGCTCACCTTTATTATTTATGACTTGTGGTTTATAATTAATACAATCATCTAGATTTTTCGTAGCTGAATTAAAAGTTATTTTCAACTTTATTCCATCATTGAATTTTCTGACATTAATTTATTTAAATTTATTTCAAACTTCGTAAACTTGGCTCATACTATAGTCTGATAATAAAAACCTTGTTAATTGAAAAAGAGGTTTTTATGAACATTTTTGTTGTTATATAATAATTTTATTATAATAATTTCACTCACTAAGCGTCAAGAAATTTTCGCTAACCGTTTTCAACTTCAATAAAGAGAAAAGGAAATTGTTTATTCACTCAGATTGTTGATCTAAAATCTCATTAATCTTATAATAAAATGTTAGAATAATGATTTACTCAACAAATAACGCTAACTCGATTCATTCTGGAGAGTATGTTAGCAATGTTCATTATCTTCAATGAAATAAGTTATATAAGACTATACCACATCTAAATTAATGTCGTGTATTAATAAGAGCGTTCAAAATGATTTTTAGAACATTCAAAAAGATGATACAGGAATGTTTCATCTGTTTATTTAAGACATTTAATATTATTCATTTGGATTCATTTTGGAAAAATTAATTCGACAATTTTCCATTCAAATGACTCCTATCAATTCTAAATTTTAAGTATATACTTTAACCATTATAGAAATCTGGCAAAGTATATATACAGTAAATTAACTGGCTGTGGTTATATGAACTCCTTCTGTGTTAATTCAAATCATTGGAACTATTGTACCTGTCTATATTTATCAAGCAATATCTATGAAATTAAGGTTTTTTTTGTTTACAGCCAAGTTGGGAATTTAATACGTTTTACAATAATTTAAAATTTGTTGAAAAATTAATTGCGTTAGATTTCACATATATATAGACAATTAGGGTTAGAATTACAGAATGTAAAGTAAAAGATTAAAACATATTTAAAGTATTTGCTAATATTGGAGACGAAGTGTGTCAGAGTACAGTCCTTATCAAAAGACTTTAAACAAAAGAAAGAAAAGAAATTACAAAAGATATTTAATTAATAATAAAATTAAACAGTTCAATACATTTAAATTTTAAACCAAATCTTTAAGGATCACTTAATTTGAAGTCAACAAATATAGAATTAATGAATTTTAATATTTATCTCATTCCATTTTTAATTGTATGTATAATATTCTATAAATAGATAATCAATAAATATCACCACATCCTCTGCAAATTACATTTAATCATTGATATCGGAACAATATTTATCTAGATCGGCAAAATTTGATTAAATTTTTTTCGAAATAAAAACGAGAAAAAAGACAAATTGGTGAAATCTTGTTGGGTCAATAATTTCCTAATAGAGCTGTGAAGTAGACAAAATTGGTCAATATATCTTTGCAGAAATATAAGATCTTTTAATTTTATACATATTGTATTAAATTCTATATTTATAACAATATATGTTTTTCTGGACAATTTTAGTTATTTTAATTTATTTTAATCAGTTTGCCATTGATTTGTCCGTTTTTATTTCGGAAACTGTCTTCCTTATAAAGAGTAGCAGTTTGCAAATCTGTTGAAATTAATTACGATATCAATCCTTTCAATCAGATATTAAATTTAAATTATTCCACAAATTTTCTTTTCTTTAATGAATTTCTTTCCAATTTCCTGAAATTTTAAAAGATTGCATTTTAAATCTGATCAACAAAGAGAAATCTTACAATTACAAATTACTTAAAATGCACACAGTGAAAATATGCTTATCTCTTCTGACTTTGATTAATATATTATGTGGATCTACACACACATATTTGACAGTTTGTTGGAGTATAGATTTAATTGCTATTGAGATGATGAGCTTCTAAAAAGGTTTTATAATGGTGTTTGCTTAGACAGGTCATGCTCAATTAGACTATACTCAGGATTCATATATAACTTACACTGTAAGTTTCTTATAACAGTATAGATTGTTTGAGATCTTGATGTATACTGTTGCAAAATCTTTACTAATGACATTTAGCTGCCTTTGATCGACAAACAAAGACATAGGACGCGCAAATATTCTGGTGACTGTAGTCATTAAAATATATTGCAATTGTTATTAAGGCGTCCTATTTGAAGAAGTCAAATTTCATATAAATCAGAGTAGGTTTGGCTGGAGTCGATAAATAAAAACTTTTGTGGAATTTGGTGAAGCGATGCCAATTTACGATCACAACGGAAAACTGATTTCAAAAGGAAGTCAGGAGAAAAATGTTTCCAACCAGAAAACAAAACCCAAGCCAAGATGGGATTCACGCCCGACCTACGACGATCGAAGAGAATTTCACGAAAGTGCCCCAGTCGAAACGGCGAGACTAGGTTACCATCCGAATCTACAGACGTCACACGAACCTCACAAGTTTCAACAGGAGGTCCGTTATCGAGCCGCTTACAGATACGCCGCCAAGAAGCAAATTCAGGGTCGAAAATCGGCCAGAGAAAGAGGCTTAACTGAGGAGGTAGTTGTTGCTGATAGCGTAGCAACCTCAGAAAATCCCGACGATAAAGACAGGGCTGCTTTGGATCTTTCGGAAGAGGTCGAACCAACCAATCAGGCGGAGGACGAAGAACAGAAAGAGGACTTGTCTATTGTAGCGGCAGTGGAACCTTTGCAATCTATTTCGGCAAGTGGTATCTCCAACGACGATTTTGAAACTGGATTTGAAAGTGACGACGATGATGATAAAACTTTTGTTGATGAGACAGTCAACAGCGAAGAGAAAGAAGAAGAACAGTCCTCAGCTTCTGTCGAAGAGGAGAAGCAAAAAGCGCCGATCAAGATGCGATATGCGGTGGCCGACTTTGCCAAGAAGGTGAAGGACAACGAGGGAATGGGAATTAGCACATTCACATTTTTGGAAGATGAAGGCGAAGATCCAGAAAAATCGGAACCAAAAATGGAATTTTTAGCGCACAAAGACGATTGGGCGAAACTTTTGGAGTTAGATCCGAAGATTGTCGAGCAGTACAAGGCTCAGAATGCGGGTCTATCTGTGAGTGTTTTAATCATTTCATAGAAATATTATAAATCTGTTCCTTATAAATGGAGAATTTTTAGATATGGATTGTTTTAAATATGAATGAAGATGAGTTTTAACTGTATCAAAATCGTGGCGTGGACAATTTTTTGTCGTATCTTATTCATTTATTCGACAAGAATGTTGAAATCTTTTTCATGTTTACTGACTGAATATTGGAGCAACTTATTGATTTTAAATCCACATTATAATTTGAATGAGAAAATCGAGTCTTAGATACGCCACGATTGTTTCAAATTATAGGTTCAGATATTATGAGCAAAGTGGCTTTTAATGTATGATATAATATGACATTAATATAGGAGATTTTAAAATAAAAAACATCTACAAATTATTTTATTTTAATCTTTATATTTTGATCTTATTAATTATACGAACTTATAATTAATATAGTCCCTTTCTCTAATCCACCAGTCATCAACATATTAATTTATAATTACTAGACATTTTTCGTGACCTTATTTACAAAGAGTATTGATTATAATTCGGTGAGACAATAGCTTTCTGTTATGAAGTATAAATGATTATTCTAGATTTGTCCCTCTTTGAGTCACATCCAGTATTTGAGGTCTGTGTCATAACATGATTAAGAGGAATGTGACAATGTGAATTCATAGGTTACAAAAATACTGCGAACAGTAAATACAGACGTCATACTTAGATCTTATGCAGCGGATGTACCGAATGGCCTTTGTGAACTTCTTATCAGCGGATGTTTCGTCACCGCATGATCCACGAATTAATATCCAACAATTTTCAGGTTCTGATGATCACAAGTACAGTAAATCAAAATTGTTAAATACAATACATCATTACATTACATTAATATATGAATACATGGATCAATGTAACAAGAGTTAATTACTTCTGCTATTAATATGCATAAATAGAATTAGATAATACAGATATATGGTTAAAATTATAAATAGTGTAAGTCTATGGTTATTTTCGATATTTCAACAATTTAGAATTTAAAAATGCGACCACCAAGTTAACAATCAATCTTAATTACGAAAAGTTAAAAATCTAAATAATTCAATTACAGTATGAATAATGATGAATGTATTACGTCTGCGTATAAAATAAAATTTAAATAACACTTAACAAAATGAAAGTATTTGCAAATCAGTATAAGATAAAACATTTGTTTATAAATTAAAAGTAGAACTAATAAATATTTTTTATTGTAAATATAAAAACAAAAGATTTGTTAATGTATAAACTAAGAGATACATAATATATTGAATACAATAGTCATACAAATATAAATTAGAAATGTCCATAAAATGACACAAGGATTATCCTATCCTGACGCATATGTGTACCAACAGGGGAGTTAACCCCATGCTTAAGGAGATTCTTTCCCTTCTTGGAGGCAGTGTTGGGGCCAACACCTCTCTGTGTGTGACCTCCAACTGACGTCCTTCATGCCATACTCCAGGAACATAGTCTCGGTTCTAATTATCTGCCCGGTCAAGCTGCTGGTTCTGTACTATCAAATTCAATCACTGGTAATCCTGAGCTGTCACTCTTGCTTCCCCATTTAACGCCATTTTACTCGGTCCTAGGACCTATCAGGCGGGCTGGCGGTAGGCTAATTCATTCCACTTTTTTGTGTTGTGAGCTCTTTTTGAACCCTAACCACCAAATAACCTAATAAGTGGCGCAACTGGGATTCGAACCGGTGATCACTCGATCCGAACCCAGCCGCGTTAACCACTCAGCTACAGGGCTTCTTGATGGGCTGCTGCTGTGGCGACTCATGTATTCAGCGGTCTGGGATCCCCACATTGATGCGGGCGTTGGTCGTTGTCTCCACTGTGAGGAGGGTTGTGGGAGTTGAAGTCTGTAGCACGCAAGCTGGGGCAGTATCTGTGAAGGGTTCCTCTTCATCACTGCAGTCTCTTCTATCAGCTTGACCGTGCCTTCTGGAATGATGATTACATAATAATTTTTGTAC
>JAUZNC010056591.1:0-14177 GCA_034780395.1 Vannuccia rotundouncinata | reverse complement strand
TTTATCAACAAATATTATATTTGTAGCGAAGGCTCTTATAATACATATAATAGTATACAAATATTTTATGTATATAAAATGTGTATATTTATATTTTAAAAAATCTGAATTGAAATACAATAAGCTATTTATATATGTATACAGATGTACCTATGACTCAAATTTACCTAATCTCTCTCTATATATATAACTTTTCGTTTTTGAAATATGAGAATATTATGCAACTAATCTAAATAACAGCTGCATTTCTAGCTGTGTTGTGTTTATACATAATTTTGATTGTCAGCTCAGAGTTTCAATTTCACAGATTGTCGACTTTTATAAACAATATTTTCAGGAAGTCTAAAATGAAATAAACGTAATATTGTGTAAAATTCGATCTTTTTGCATTACATTAAGGTGTTGTTGGTTGCATGAATAGTGCTCGTATAAGTGATATAAGTATATCTGTATAAGTGATAATCTGGCTTCGAACTTATAACCCCAATCACTATTATAACACAAAGGAATATCAATCTAAGTTCTTAATGTTTGATTTGTTGAAATCCGATCATATATATAATTTTGTTGTCATGCTTTGAAATTTAGTTCCAAAGTAGCGCGGTCCTTGATAATATTTGAGAGATGCAGTAACATATTCTCTGTCAAAAACAAATTGACAATATATTAGATTCACTCCCTGCACAGGACAGTTGAGCGTCATTGAGATCATTGGTGAAAATCTTCAGCCTACATAGAAAAATGAAATGTCTTGAAGCCTATTATCTCCCCCAGGAAAAATCTTTTTCCGTTTTTGGGTTTTATCTAATTAGACAAGAGAGATGATAAAGACGAAAGTGATTTCATTGAAACCTGATCACTAGAATCTAATGAAGACATAGCTATATAAGTATACATAAATAAGTAGTATAATAAGTAATATTATACTAAATATTATGCTAAAGCAATAATAGCTGATAGCAGTACAATAAAGAATAGTTACTCATACAATAATAAAACACTTAATTAAAATACTAAATAATATATATAACAATATATATTGTATATATTATATATAGAATAATATATTGAAAATATATAGTATAAAAAGTTATAGGTATAAAATAATAATAGTATATAAATAGCAATATATATTGTATATAATATAATATATATATTATATTATATTGATTACATATAGTATAAAAAGTAAGTATAAAACAATATATAGGCTAATTATATTATATTATAACAATATATATCCTATATATTATATATAGAATAGTATTGATAATGTAGTAGACATAGTAGGTATAAAATTAGTAGAAAAATGTAATGTATAATTGAATTGAAATCAGTTGGAGAGTATAAAATCATGTTGAAAACATGAGCAGAGTGATATTGTTATATATACACTTATAATTTTGCCTGTTTTTCATTAGCCAATCAAAACCTCTCAGTGTGTCTCTCAGCTTCTTCCTAGTATGAAAACTATTTTTAGAAAATTGCAAAATTTGCGATCCCCGTCATGTAAAGTACCTTTTATTTCGTCGCAAACGTTGCGACACCCATCAGGAAGAGGTTAATGGGCATAATAAAGACAATCCAAGTTACTCTAGTAATTTTGGAACAATTTTATCCGATTTTAATTATATTTATATCCATGTAAAATACTAGCATTATATATCTAGTTGTAATAAGAGCTTATATTATATATTAATATAATATATTTATTACCTTGCATGCATAAAACTTTTGTGTAATTTTTCTCTTTTCACTTGTATAATATATATAAAATATAAAACATTACCAACAAGTTCTATAGTCACTTTTGAACAATTTTAATGAAATAAAATCATAGTGCAAAATACAATCATTATATATCTAGCTGTAAAAGCTTATACATATATAATACATAATTGAAATATATTTATTACTTTGCATGCATAGCACTTTTTATATTTTCACTTGGGTAAGAAATATGTTTAAACATATCTTAACTGACTTAGTTAAAAAACACAATTATATTTATTTATAATGATATTGATATTTGCTAATTTGGGGCCCTTTATAACCCACTAGCCTGGACCATTTAATATTTTCTTTAATAAATGGCCAAGGGGCTGTTTATTACTAAAAAAAATACACTGCCCTGGGCTATATATTACCTGCCCGGCCAAGCATCTGCCCATTTTTGAACCAGGTTGGACCATTTAATACATGCAGTCCAAATACAAGGGACAACGTGGATGTATAATGTTTAAATTATTACGCAATGTTATGAAGTCAACAAATAATACAAAATAGTAACACTCAAATCACAAAAGATAATTGAATATAATATCATTTCCATCAGACAGGCACAGTATCTAACTTATCAGGTCAGGGAGACCAACAAACAACAACCCTGAGGAGAATTCAAATTTTGTAGCACAGGAATTTCCACCAAGTGTGTGTAAAAGTGTTGTAAGTAGAAGAATAAAAGGACAAGCCACATTTTCAGAGTAGGTGTTTATTTGAAGTAAACTATAAATATTACAAGTTGTTACAAAACTAGCAGACTTATATACCCGGTTTAGGTAGAGTTTAGATTGTGTATTTTCTCAGACAGTATAATATATTTTACAATGAAGTTTGGTTGTGTTTTGGGACAAAGGGGCTACTGCTAGACGATTAAGCAAACAACTATAAAGCATTCCTAATTCTTCATTACAAGAAATACTTTATACTAAGGAGGAAGTTTCGTAAACAGTACATTTCGTGGATATAAATGTATATCATTTTGTTTGTTATTGGCTGTTATATTAAAAATGCATATAAATCAATTAATCTGGGTGTATTTTAATTATCGAATGAGAGGATTTTCAGAAATATTCCTCACACAATTGCTGAATAATAATTCTAAATAACTTATACTTTCATTATTTTATTTTTGGTACTTCCTATGAATAAATACATAAAATTTGCTTAAATAAAAGTTTGAATATTTTACTTATAATAGTTTAAATTATAATTTGTTTGAAAGCTACAATTTTAATGCATGCCTTGAATGATAGGAATTACATCCATTTGTCTCTATTTTTATTTTAGTAAAGATGCCATTTCATTCTAATAAAAAACGAGTAAAAAAGAAGCAGCTAAGCCTGGACTGTTTTGTAAAACCAATGACCAATGGGAATTCGTCTAGGTCATCGGGCTCACATATGAGGCCTTACAAAAAGCAAGTGACATTGGAATCTTTGAAGGTAATGTTTAGAATTATTTTTTGTTTTAAAGTGTACTTATTATCAATGTAATATTCACCTCACAATTGTTTACACTTTTGTTTAGGGTGTTGTTGTCATGGAAGATTTGAATCAGATGAAACAGATACTACTGACCGAAAAGAATCCTGATAAACTTGTCACAGCTCTGACACAGTTATCCGAGAAAATGCCATCTATCGAAATATTGAAGACAACAAAAATAGGTAAAGTTTGTTCACTGGGCAACTTTTGCTTCGTCAGTTTCATTCAATCTACATATTATATATTATTTTACTTAAGTTAATTCACCAATTTTAGTTACAAAATTGAAGCTTGTTTTGGAAACTGCGAAATCTTTATTATAGTAAATTCTTTGTGTATAAATTAACCTCTCTCCTCAGGGCGCATTGTCAAAGGTTTGCGGAACCACACCTCGGAGGACGTGTCCGAAGGAGCAAAACATCTTTACACCCTTTGGAAGTGTTACATTGTGGACATCGCTTCTCGTCAAAAGGTGGACGTCCGATGTGATCTGGAAACTGAACAGGTTCGCTCCAGAAGTCGACGCCACTTCGTTCTTTCTCTAAGGAAGGGGCAGGAGTGTGTAGAGACTGAGGAGACCGTGGTTTTGGATGCAGCAAGACTTTTGGAGCGGGAAGTGTTCTTCGCTGCGGGCCATCTTGTGCATCGTCCTCTTTATGGGAGACTTGTGAGGCTGTTAGCTGATCGATTGCCAAAAGACAGCACCACAAGACAACACATTCTTGGTGGGCAGAAGTCTGAATTGCAACAATTGGTTAAAGAAATGGTCAACTCGAGGTAGCAAGAACATCGGAGACCTCTTTGTTATTTGTCCATTTAGTTGTTTTCTAATACAATTAAATGCATTTTATGTACTTAGTTATATTTGTTGGTATTAATGATATCTTTAGGATCAATCAAATGTGGAGCTTCCAATTTAAATCGTTAAGGTTTGACTTATTTTTTAGTTTTTTTGATATGGAATTTATAGCGACCATTTAAAAAATAGATTCCTTGGTTTTATTAGATTGATTAAGTGTGATTTTATTTTTTGGAAATTTGTGTGAATCAAAATCTAAAGAACAACTATGACTATATGCTTTTAAATACTTTTATATGCTTGACTATATGCTTTTAAATACTGTACTTACTCACTTAATTTTACTATTATAATTGTTCTTATCCTATAACAAAATAGATTTTGTGCTGTTCATTTTTATGTTATGAAGTAACAAACAATAATATTGTATGTTACTTAATGAAATTTTTGCTTTTTTATAATAAAATATTTTATGTATGCAGCGTATATCTAAAACCCTTCAAATGTACAATTCTGTATAAATATCTGAATTCTCAATTTTGCTGTAAAATCTTTGTTTACTTTGATTGTATATTTTCATAATAAAAAGATTCTTTATTTGGATTATACAATTTTTGCTCCCATATTAGTTGTGTGTTGGTTTGCACAGTTTGCTTTGCTTTTTACTTTTAATCAATGAAGATGTCATTAAAATGTTAGTTCAAACTCAAAAATAATTCAGAACACGAGTTTATATTCAACATTTAGATGATATTACTTCCAAACTCAGATATTTTTTTATATGTATAAGACGTCTCAAATTAATGCTAGTATCATTGTTTTATTGTTGGTCCAATTTTCGACCAATAAAATCAATAGTATTTATTGATTTTAAATCTAGGTAATTAGTTATCATAGCTAGAGTACTTATTTAAGTTATGAATTTGTTGTCCCGAGATACATATTGCCTATAGGTTTCTAGTTTTGATGTTGATAATTTTTATATATGACATTTAGGAATAGTAACATCCAGCTCAATCAATACTCTTTTCTGATTGGTCGAGAATATATTGCTTATTTGTATAATTAAAAAGTAAATTATTATCGTAAAATAATTTTTATTATTTGACAAATTAAATTTAGCCAATTTATAGCCTGTTTATTCTGAGAAACTTAAATTGTGCTCCTTTGGATAACCTAATGACTCATGCTTGATTGTCAGAAGAAAAAGAAATTGTCAGAAATCGTCTATAGCACCACTATTCTTTTCAATATTTAAAATTGTGTTACATCACTTAAATATATCTTAGGAGAACTGAAACTGATTCATACAATATTATTAACTAGTTTTAATTATAATTTTTCAGTGTAATGTTGAAGTCAGTTGGAACGGAGAAATCTGATCTGGATGATCTTCAAGATAGTCTGATCCTTCTGGAAAAGGTTATACTAATACTACTTGATATTTTGAACAAAATTTATGTATAAACTTTTATAATATAGCTTAGCTTGTTATCAGATATTTATGCTATTTTTAATTAAAAGTTATGCAATTATATCACTAAGATGTAAGTTTTAAAATCGTTAAATGTATCATTATTATTGGTAATTATTTATTTAGTGTAATAAATTTTGTAAAAATTGCGTATACTTTCAAACATAAATTATATGTATTTATATAAATAACATTGAACATTCCTAAGTTATGTATAAGGATAATTGTTACATTATTATAGTTTGTTGGCAACAAGGTCACTGACAATCAGAGAGTTCAGGTTCTTCTTGAAGTTGAAAGGCAGAAGAATATAGATCTTAAGAGAAACGTTCTATCTTCACGACAAGGTTAGGTAGCAGTGAAAATATCACAATAATGTCTTTCTCATTTAAATTACAATTTCTTACTCTGTTTAGTAAAAATAGTATAATAAATTCCTTCATATTCATTTAACAAATATAGTATAATATTTATTTTATTAAATATGTTATTCACATACCATTTATAAACCAATCAGTAGTATAATAATTATTTTTTACTATAATTGTAATTATTTCAAACAATTGAAAGTAATCTTAATAACAATTGAATAATGAAATGTTACTGTTAGTCTGAGTATGGTCTGTTGTCTAATAATATGTATTTATGTTTTGAAATATTGCGCGTTAATAATTTGAAAATTTAAAATATTTATATATTTTTGTATTTGAATGATTTATATAATACATTTTCACACATTTTTAGCTGTTTAAACTTTTGATTTTAAAAATTGGCTGAAATTAATATTCGAGAATTTTTACAATTTTACTTGTTCAGAACCAGTCAAATTGTGAAAATTCTTTGAATATATTACACTACTAAAACTAGTCTGTATATAAAATAGTTAACAATCTATTTTTTATATTCAGATTATTACAACATTTCTTTATCATATATGATATAAATTTACATCTTTCTTTTTCTACAAAATAGGTTTTTGTTATTTGATTATTAAAAGTTATTTTCTTGATCGAAATAATATTTTTTCATCACATTTATTATATTCTCTAAATACGTTAGTTTATAAAACACATCGGATAAGATTGAGATAATTGTCTTGAATACTGTTCCCTGTATATTGTTCTTAGTTGCGATGAAAAACCTGCAAAACAGTGCCTATATTATTATTAATTGAACAAAAAGGGTAAAAAGCTAAATATCTCATGTTTTCTTCTTATCTGGCAGATATTGAAAAACTGCAAGATACAATCAATTTTCTGCGCAAAAGTTTTAACACTAAGATTGACTGTCAAGGTAGGTTGTTGAGTATATACAGAACACATCCACAGCCTTCTTCTCTTGTCTTTGACTTGTACAAGTTTTTTTTAAATGAGTGTAAGCCCTGGAGACTTGGAGGAGACTTCCGATATACACGGTGATGTAGAAGGTCCTTCACCAAATATGCCAATTAACATGCATGTCGTCAAGTTATCCACTTCCATCTCCCTTATTCTCAACTTTTTTCATTCTATTTATTTGATAATTCCTCTTTTCTTTATAACATTTATAACTTTGAATATTCTCCCTCTGTGTGTGTGTGTGTTTGTCTTGCAAAGTATCTTACAACTCTAAATTGAGGCAATTAAATAGCCATCATATAGAATAAAAGTTTTAACCTGTTATATTTTCCTGAATCTTTTTTCTCCAAGTGACAATTATATTTCAAAATTTAATTTCTATTTGGAGGAAAACTTGTTTATATATTATCTATAAACTATTGTTAGTAGCCATGGAAACAGTTTTTGTTCCAAACTATTGTTGCGTTTATTTACATAAAGTTTTGAGTTTTAAACTAATTATTTGATAAGTTTCATGCAACTTTTAAAAACTGGTTTTATTAATCCTCTTACAGATGAGAACATAAAATTGAAAGAACGAATTCGTCATTCAAATGAAGAAACTGAAGAAATGAAGCGAATCCATTCAAAGCAGATATCAGATTTACAGATCACTCTTCAAGATTCGGACAAGTCTTGGGCTGCCAAACTAGATGATTTAAGAGTTGAATTTGAAGTGAAAAGTGGGTTACAGATCAGTTTAAAATAATTTGTATTAACTTAAGAATTGTCAGAACTTGCGCTTAGCCAAACTAAATATTTTGTTGACAGAGAAAACCAGATCAATGAATGTTTACGACCACTCAGTGTGAAAATTTATTTCTTTATTTCACAGAATTTCTAATTTTGGAATGGATCATATTTCAAAGATATGAATTATGTTTAATTATCAATGCTTTGTGTAATTTATAAATAAATGAGAATCCTTAATATGGAATCAATAATTAATCTTTAAAACAATTAATGTAAATTGTCTTCATGGAATATTTGTTTTAATATTTATCAAAGTGAATGTGATTTTTATATTTAAATTCTTTTTATTTATCACAATGTTTTTACTGAACAAATTAAAAGAAATATTTCAGTTTATATCATGTTTAGGATTAAAAATTAGACAATTAAAAAGAAATTATAAAAATTTTATCATGTACAACTATTAATTAGCAATGAATTTAACTAATCTAAAATATTCAAGAAAAAAATAGTGACGAGGTTTGTGGTGTAATTCTTTCATAATACTGATTAAAATTTCTGAGAAATATAATTTATTATGTGTTGTAATATTTTATAAATATGAATTTATTAAAATCAATTCTATCAACTATCCGACATATTTGAATGAAAATATTATTATATTAATGAAGCATGCGAATCATATAATTTTGTTTTTTCTAATCATAATTTAGTTTTAATTATAGTTTAAATTAAAAAAATTATACACACGTGAGAATATGGTAGTTGTCATAACATTAATATATTTTGTGCATTTTAATTAACATTTTCCATAAATAAATTTGTTTTATTTTAATTAATTAATAATTTGACTAGTAATCAGCAGATGGATTTAATACCTCTCTCAATATTAAATCAATGTAACACAATAATATATTCTCTCTAAGTAATGCATCTTATAACTGATTTAGAAAACTATTTTTTTACATGTCAAAATTCCACCATTTCTGTATCGCAGCTAGTTAGCTCTCTGCCTTTTTCTCCCCTCTCGATTTCCCAGCTTATGAATCTTCAAGAGTATCCAAAGCCCTTCTCGACGAGGCGCACACTGAGACAACACAGCTACAAATCCAACTGAAACATGCGCAGAGCGAATTCTGTCAGGAGCGACTTAGACTACAAGATGAGGTTTGCAACTATATTTGCGGGGAGGAATAAAGGCTGGCTCTCTTCTTCTCCCCGCTTGCTAGCAAACCACTGCAGATTGATTGTATTTTAGTAGGCTACTCAGGCTGTATTAATATAATAGCATGCCTCAAATGCATTGTCTATTATAGATCCAAAGCTGTTTTAATCCTGATTGCGTGAATGGCGAAAGTTCTCCATTATTGACGAAGAGCGAGTGTTGCGAACTAGCAAAAGATGAAATATTTATTTAGAAAATAACTCCAATATTTTATTATATTGTCCTTAACATTTTAATCACCCACTTTGTCAACATAAAATGTGATACAATTTTTTTATCTTCGACGAAAATAGTTTAGCATATAGTGATTAATTGGAAATATTATGAAATATGTATTTATAATGAAATTGAGCTGTGGTTATAACTCTTGCAAAATGCGCGGAGAGGAGCATCTAACTTGGCATGACGTGGAGGATGAAACTTTGAACTTAATCCTGCTTAGTATACCCCGATGATTGAAAGTTGACCAGTGCAATAGGAGACTCTCCAAGAACATACTATTGCAAGAAATAAAGACATAAATCCGATTATATTATTAGAGGAAGGATTAGAGTTATATTATAAAAAGATTTTCTAGTCATTTTTCTTTCTATAAATATAAAAAGGTAAATACTAGCTATAAAAACAGGGAATTTATTTAACATCTGCGTATTTTATCAGCGGTAATATCTACTTTTATTTAGACAATTGGTCGATTTGAAAGGTGTCTGAAAAGTATTTCTAGAACATTATCCATAATTCTCTTTTAGTTTGATCAAAAGTTTCACAATGCTCAAAATCAACAACGAGTAAAGGAACTCTTTTCTTCCAATCCCGCCAATAATATTTACCGCCAAGTAAGTTATCCTATTTGAGATAATTCATTTTAGTAGTCGCATTTTGAAGAGCTTAATAACGTTTCTTCTTCAGAAGTTGGAGTTCATCGAGTCAGAGGCGAAGAAGAAGATTGCTGAATTAGAGCAGAAGTTGTCGGGCTTGGAAGGAAATCAGAGAAAAATTTGTTACAATTGTTCTGGAGAAGCAGGATCATCCGTCAATAGAAGACGACAGACCACCTCCATGCCAGCTAGCTTCTCATTGGCCAGCTCCGCTCAGGTCCTCAAGGTGTCCTTTACCTCTCTCTCTCTATCACTAATCTTATGCTGATGGACAATAATATTAAAAATATGTTTTCGGGCAATAAATATCGCAAATATTGGTGTTTATAATTCCTCATTTGTTACAATAAATTGATATAAGGTTCTTGGGGACGAAGATGCGTAGAAGGTAGATTTTTTAATTAATAATACGACATTGTTTCCACGTTAATGGATATAACAAGCACAAGTTATAGCAATTTTTAGAAAATGTTCAACAATTGTCATATTTATAGATTCAAAAATCTTAAAATATATAATTTAAATACGAAATCACACTGCAAGTTAGTTCAGTCATCGTAATAATTGGATTGATCCTTTGTTTTGGACAAATTTCTCTGCAGAAGATTTTTTTGTTGAAAAACAACAACACATGAAACAGCCTTTTTATGCATAATTTAGAAGTTAGAATTGTGAGTTGCTCTTTGATGTTATCATCGGTCTTTTTGATACTGGAAAATCAGGGAATCCAGTCGCTTCTCAACACTAATTACACTGCTTGCTTTTAACAATCGGATTTTTTCAATAATTATTTGTTTTGATGTACATGTTGCAGCAACAAATCCAATCATAGACAAATCATGCACCGCTTGGTTGTGAGAATGTTTTTTGTTTTCAGGTATAATATTAGACTGCAGCTATGCGAAAGGAAATAATTTATTTTAATTTTATAAGACTATCCTTTAATTATTAAACTAAATCCATCGAAAGTGCATCATAGGTTGATATATCCTAACCGCTCAATGACAGATACGGGAAATTATTTTATTTTAATATTGATAGAGTGTAGCTATTAGAATTCATGATTGATTTTGTATTGTTAGAATAGTATTCACGCGCTTTATATATTGATTTATATTGAAAAGATGCTTGGATAGACTACTTATTTAGTTGTAGAGAAAGTTACAAAAATGAAAATGCAGCCATTTAATTTTGATATATGCAATAAATATATTGATATAATTCACTGTTATAATATGTACTCAGTACTAAATAAGACAGTAAATTCTAAACGTATAATGAGCCGTACTTTATTATTTAATAGTTATAGTAATAAACACTAAATTTTATTTGAAATATATTTATTTTATTGTTAAATGAAATAGTACTCTGTTAAATAGGCCTGTTAAATTAAATAATATTATGGCTTGGATTGGAACATTGTTTTATATATGTTAAATTACCTAAGTTTTCGGTTTTGACTCGTTAGGAGATAATTGTTCTATTCATAATATTATAAATAGTTTTATGAATTTAAAACTCTTTTACACTTGAAAGATACAAATCAATATATTAGGAAAGTCATATATTTAAATTAATATTCAGAAATTTCTTACCGTAGATTTTCTTCAATGATAATTCTCACAATTCTTTATTAACTTTGGATGGATTAATTATTGATCATTATTTAAAAGCAGAGCAATTGATGTCTTCTATATGTAAACATATAAGTCTGAAGAAGGATATTCGTATCTCTTTTTGTATGCGACAAACAATGGCAGACAATATATAGGTATTTGATTAACTTTAGGTATTGTTTTCAGAGTTATTATTAATACTTGTGACTTCAAATTAAATCATTTTGGTTTTCCTTCGCACGATTAAAGTATATTCTTCTAGGCATAGATTGAAAAGTTAGCTTTCAATCTATGTAAGCGTTTGAAACTTACTTTTCAATGCTCGAACTACTTTTTCAGTGCATGGAGACTACATGGAAATATTATCAAAATATATAAAATCAATATATATATATATTCTACGCATGTTTATAGAAATTGAACATGGCTAGATTTTTTTTACTGCAGGTGTCCACAAAGTCACACATCATAGGAAAACAATAGAAAAAACTATGTTTACTTTATTATAAAATTTTATTTCATTTGATTTTTATGAAGCTATACTCTCGGAACCATAAACATCCTCGTATTAAAAAGTACTACTTTTCTAATTTCGTGAAAATAGTTATTTAATGAAAACTCTTTCTTCCTAATTTAAAGATTGCAATTTATAAATCAAATATAACTAAATGTAATAATGGGAAATGTGCGGATTACGATGACAAATAACTTTTTGGTGACCAGCTCATAACAAATATAGCTATTGACACTAACGTCGAAATTATCTTAGAATTTTGACAATATTTTTTTTAATGTGTATAGAAATATTCTCTAGTTTTGAAGGCATATTTTTCAGAATATTTCTTTATTAAAAATATAAATCTTAAACAGAGTGTGTTTAATTAATTTTACTAAATATTTCTTTACCTGTTACCCGTCTATTCAGAAATTGTCCAAGCGAAGATAACTATCTTCTCCTATTAATTAACTCGCCTAATCAATTTAGCAGAGTGTGAAATATTATATTAAACTAAATTTATGATAAATATTTGACACGTCGCCTAGTACTCACATTATTTTAATTGAATCTTTATTCGTCTAAGCATTAACCGAACACCTATTTCGTCATTCAGTGGTATACAGTGAGTTTTGTAAAATATTTCCCATACCTTAATCAGTTATTATTGTAAAAATTTCTTGCTGACTGGGAGTTGAACACATGTTGTACACTATCTTGTATATTTTGTTTAATTATCATAATAACTTCGTTACTTGTCCAAACCTTGTATTGCTTTGTGAATATAACAAACATTCTTTATAATGAAATATTTTCTGCTGATAATTAATGAATATCGACATTCATAATATATCAATAAATTAAAAAAAATTATGCAGCGTACAATTATCAAAAAATAATCATTTGTATAAAATGATATTGTGAGAATCGGTTATAACTCGGAGCTGTTTCATACCTATAAACTTTATTGATAAAGATATTTATTGATATTCTGAATGTTTCAGCGCCTTTCAAATAATCAAGCCAATATATCTACCGTTCAAAACAATTCCACAGAACCTTCCAACTTCAAAAACTGGCCTCCAACTACAGCTCCTTCTCGTATACAGAACACAACTTCTGTACCTCCGGATATTCCCTCCAAACAGAATGCGGGCAAACGACGATTGTTTACCCTGAGTTCAGTCTCTAAAATCAACGAGAATTATATCGATTGAATGTTTATATTAAGAAGTTAACTGTATTATTGTATGATTCAACAGTGTTAGAACCTCCATAAAGAATTTTATGAAAGTCGGATTTATTAACGTCTTAGTTTGTGTTGTTGTAATAAACTGTGTTATTTTTATGTTTAATGTTCTCGCTGCAATTGTTGTCCCATATAACAAAACAGATTTTCTTTTCATTCTAAAAGTGAAAAAGTTAACAGTAAATTGATAAAACAATAAAAGTGTAAGAAATAAAAAGAGTGAAGCTTTCTCTGACGTCGGGGTGTGCGTGTTAACTTGCGGATAAGCATAAATTCTGGCCCGCTGACAGCTACTATTAAACACTATCTTCTTTCTTTTATTAATTGAGAATCTCTAAAAGTTTATTACTTTTTCTCAATATTGATTTAATTTAAAGAATATTTTGCTATTAGTTGTTCCTATCTTTAAAATATATCTTAATAGATTGTTTTTAGCAAATTTTATGACAACATGATCGATGTTTTTTGTAAGCGCGCACCAAGTATACGTTCTGTAAATATCGACACCCCATGTCAGCGATTGTTTCACCAGACAGATGACAAGTCAACAACTATTCTTCACCTTTCTATTGATCGTATAAACCTTTTAAAAATTATTATTACATTTAGCTGTATGTCTTGAGCATCGAACAGGATTAGCATTATCTTTAATCAAACTGTAATTAAAAATAAAGTGTACAAAATGATTGCATTTAACCGAGTTAACTGGATTGTAGAACCTATTTACTAGTCTTTGAGAAATTGAAATTAAATTTAGTCTTATTTTGCTAAAACCTCAAATAGTTGTTTTGTTTTTAATAATTGTCCACTTAATCGTATATTATGTTTTATTAATTTAATTATAATATAAATTTATTTTTTTTGTTTATTGTTTATTTGAACGAGAAACAGCTTAGGAGTATCTATAAATTATTTGTAGTAAAAACGTATAACTATATGCTATATTTATAGTGTTAACTTATTTATATTTGTCCCTATAATTTTAAATGAAATAAATTGTCGCAAGCAAAATCGTTATACTAGAAGAAAATTAATGGCCGGGCATTATTTATTCTCGAAATACTATCAATTATGGTGATCTCAGAAAATATTTTAACTTTTAATG
>JAUZNC010056590.1:0-14177 GCA_034780395.1 Vannuccia rotundouncinata | reverse complement strand
ACAACCAACAATCAACCAGGTAACACAACGACCAACAATCAACCAGGTAACACAACGACCAACAATCAACCAGGTAACACAACGACCAACAATCAACCAGATAACACAACGACCAACAATCAACCAGATAACACAACGACCAACAATCAACCAGATAACACAACGACCAACAATCAACCAGGTAACACAATTTGTTCCCACCTGAGCCAGCAAGATGTGGCCATCTGAGAAGGATGGATAGTTGTCCAGACAGTGTCGTAGAGTTGTCTGAGCCGCGTCCAGATCTCCCGTCAGGAAGCGAATCTTGGCCATGAGGTAGAGCCCCTGTTGTAGGCCCGGCATCGCTCTGGTCAGCGGGTCGAGGATCTGGTGGCAGCGCTTGAGGACGGGGTTCATAACCTGAGAAGGGCCGCTGGATATGGCGCTGTCTGGATGCTGAGGTCCATGATGGAGGTACTCCAGGACGATTTGGACGAGGAAGTCCGGATTGAGCAGGAGATAGTAGTTGGGACTGAGATTCAAGCCCTGAATATGCACAACACAGCTTCATTCATTATCGGTGTAAATGAAAGAATTATCGTCTTCTATTCCGACCTTCAATTCGCTAAAATGTTGCTGGATTGCCTCGTCCAAATGACGCAATATGACCTCTTGACTGTCCGCTCTCTTCCGCGATAGGATCGCCTGTAGGTAGCAGAGTTCCTGCAATGCAAGAGGATCCTTCGGTTAGAGAGGGGTTATACAGCGTTGTTTTAATGAAGTTTGAGATTCTTTAGGGACAAAGTTTAACGCGAAACTACAAAAACAGATTTATGATTTGCACGGAGTGAGACCACAACTTATCCATTACTTGAAATAAGATTGCAATACAGTATTTAATTCATTGGACAGACCACAAGAAGATACGGGAATGTTGTGGCATAACAATGAGCATAACAATGAATTAATTAATTAGTAGTCTATAATTATACTCAAAATCACACAAAATGTATTAGATTAGTCAAACATTAAACTATAATATCATATTTTCAAACTGCAGATTAAGTTTTAAAAAGTTAAATAAATAATATTAATATCAGTCCATTTGAGGACCAAATTCGACCTGCAGACGTTATATTATGTTGTGAATTGTGAGAATACACAGACAGGCACTGGTGAATTTACGGTAGGTATGCATGTTAAATTAATTGTAAGAATATGGTTAAGATGGTTGACACTAAGCATAACAGTTAAATAGTCAGCCGCTATTTTATAGTCCATTTTGTTGTGTAAAGGATCTCACCATGGTTTTTGTGGATGAAACGCCAGCCTATGGGTGTGGAATATTCATTAAGATATTATTTACAGATGCCAGATTAAGATATTATAGATTGGTTTCACTAATTTATGGGGAATTTTCATAAAAGATAGTTTTATTTGTTGGAGTTATGAGTTAGCAAAGAATTTGAGAGATAATAATATGAATCTATGAGGTAATCAATTTTGATAAATGAGAAAAGAAAATTATTAAATTTATTCATAGACAGATACCGTCAGTGCAGACATACCGCAATCTTTCCAATGTTCGACTGAATTTCGTTGAAAAATTCCAGCTGAGTTGCGGCCTCTTGGATATGATCCTCATTTAGTTGACAATGGATGATTCCTGAAACAGAAATTCACGATTTACCAAATTATTTACGGAAACTTCTTCATACGAAAAATACGGTTCAATCAGTTGTGATCCTTTTAACATTGAGATAAATATATAATTCAAAATACAAATGTCCGCGAAACAAATGGTAAATTAGATGACGAAGGAAATATGAAGTGCATTATTCCTAGAATCCATTTAAAACAGAAAAACTTCCCATGGTTAAAAAATATTTAGGGTTGAGTCAATTTTTCAGCTTTTTGTTTCCAATATGACTTTTCTGACTCAAATTCTGACAAATTATAACGTTTACCATCCTCCATTGTAAACGAAGCATTATAAATTGAAAAATGAAATACTCAGCTTTAATTAAATAAAATCGCACATTATAAAAAACTCTAAACAATTTGATTTTAAAATAATTTTCAACGCAAATATAAAAAAGATGATTTAATTCTTTTTTGTTTTTTAATTTATAAAATGCAAAAGAAAATATTTTGACTGGATATTTTCAATACAAAGATATTTAAATGACAAGTGTTGAGCTAGCAATATCAAAAAGATCCATATGTCACTTTTATTTCAGAAAAAATTCTATGAAGTTAACAATTTAATTTAAATACTGATAAAAAATCAATAATTGACGAAAATAACTTATTTAAATTTCGAAATAATTGTTAAGCTAAATAAATAAATAAAACATCTGTCTGAAACATTCTTCCTTCTCTATTTTTGTTATGTATAACTTCCCCACTTTGATTGTATTTTTACATATTTGTGGTTAAATAAAATTATTATTATTATTAAGCGATGTCTATGTTTTTCTATTTAATTGAAATAATTTAATAAATCAATTAAAACAATTATCGACCACTCATAGAGCAACATATAGCAAGGTCTATTGGAACCATAGATATTGTATATTATGTATATAGAACTAGATTGGACATCTAAAATATTTCTATACTAAAGTATGTTGCATCGCGTGTATGGCAAATCCAGAGTTGTGATTGGTTAAATAATTTGTAAATTACTTTAACAGAATATATATATTTAATTGATACATATAAACAATTATTGAATTTAATATTACTACAGATATATATATTTAATTAATACCACAGACATTATGTATACTTTATATCTATACTTTATATAGTTATATAGTGTAATGTCTTATATGATTAAAATGTTGAATTTAATAATATTGAATTTTTGTCAGGATCGACAGAAACCGATACTAAGTGAGAACAATCATCTATAGATTACCAATCTAGTTAAACTTAAACAAAGATAGTATATCTATGATTGGAAAAGACACCTTGAAGCGCCTTCACAGTTGAATCATCCAAGTTGATTGCATTCCGGAAGAACTTGATCGCTTCCTTGCTGCGACCTTGAAGGAGAATGGAGTGGCCCAGGTTAGTCACGTATTCAGCGTTCGTATTGTCGAGACTGACGGCTCGTTCTTGAAGGTAGACGACTTGTTGGAGGACATATTGGTTCCGGCCAGACTGTTGCGGAGATGAAAACACGAGGATCGCTTTTGTCAAAGGCATAGTCGGTTGAGAACAAAGAAGAATATTAACACTTACAACTCTACTGAACAAGGTTCCTAAATGGTTGAATTGATAGGCATTCTTGGGCTCGTATCGATCCATGGTCTGTAAAAGTTCGCCCAACTTATCGGCCGCCTGTGCGCAATTAGAACGTGGCACGTTATTTATGGTTATGACAATGCAGAAAGGGGCATGCCACGATGCGGTGAATTGTACGACGAGATTATTTAAAAACGTGTAAAATGCCAAGGAAACGATCACGATTAAAAAAGATCAATACAAAATAGTTGAGCCACAAATAAATTTATAAAAATGTTTATATAAATGGACAAATTTAGTGACAAACAGGAATCTATCTACCTAGTGATAAACTGGACATTTCATTCAGGCATGCATTGTAAAGTTGATGACAGCCTATAGCAAAGGCCTAACCACATAAAGTACAACAAATTTAACAGTGAACCCAGGCCATTTATAGAAAATTGTTTTAAATTGAGAAAGAAAGGGATTTAATTCATGGAATTGTGATTACACTATAAAAATTCTGGATTATGTTGAAATAAATAATTAGATTTTCAATTTTGAAGGTACAGTTACGGCTGAAAACGACTCATAAAGAAATGAGACGACGCAATAACTATAAAACTGAATGATTGGCAACCCTGACTATAACCAATTATTTTAGTTTAAATAAACAAAATTTTATTATATTTATAAGAATTAATTTAGGTAAATTTGCGCAACAGTCTGTATTTTTCAAAGCGTAATTGAATCATTGAGAATACAGATAATAAACAATATTCAATACAAAGATAGTTTTGTGAAAATCAATATGGAAGGTTAATCCCGTTCAATTTTATTTTAAAGATTTGCTGAAACCAAAAATTTATGTCGTTCACAAATGTTCACCCTGCCGAGATGAATAATGACAAGCATGCTGTCTTGTTGACGACTAAATTATTATCAGAATTTCAAAGAAACAGATTTTAGTAATCGCGATATATTGGAAGCAGCTTCGAGATTAGTTCATTAATCTAGGAGAGGTTACTTACGGTCTGTGTGATGCGGAAGGAATAGAAAACAATAAATTGTAAAATGAAAGGGCTGCATCGAAGGAAAGTAACCAATAACAAGACAATTGAGGTCAACTATTTATTTAAAACCAACAAACGAGTATTGGCAAACAAATTCGGCTGCCTACCTCCTGATAGTTCCCCTCTCTACAGAGGATGTGAAGCAGAAGAAATTTGGACGCTTCAATACAGCCCGGATCCTGCTCCAAACATCTGAAAAAACAATAGAATATTAGATAATGGATCAAAATTCCCAACATTGAATTATTTTCGGTCTGCATGAACACAACGCATAAGTTGAGGCCATTTTCTCACCTCTGCGCCGAATCCACAGCCTGATCCCAATCCTGCGAGGCCAGCTGAACTCGCATCTTCTCAGTGATGGCAGGAGTGAACCCCGGATTGGCGACAATCGTTTGATTGAGGAGCTCCAGAGCACCGCTGAAGTTGCGACACTTTTCACAGAATTTGGCCTTTCCTAACAGAGAGTCGATGTTCTTGCCAGCGTCCAGCCTGCGGTGGCGAACAACGTGGGATTAAACAACAAAACAAAATATAAATGAACAAATGGAAAGGATTCGCTCACTGATTGGCATCTTCGAAGTACTTCAAAGCCTTTTTGATGTTGCCATCTTTGGCGGAGTAGAGTTCAATCCATCCGCGCAGATTCAGACCCTAAATTGGAACAGAATGTTTGTAACCGGACGGCTAAAAAACCAAAGCAGTGAAACACTTACATCTTTCGACTCGGGAGACATTTTCAGAAGCCGATCTGCGTATTCTTTGGACTTATCATATCGCTCCATAAGAAACATCACCAACCCCGCGTAGTAGAGACCCTGTTCACAAACCCAACATTGAAGGCATAATCATAAATACTTTTGACCTTACACCAAGCCTCGCACAACTCACCCTCTCGCCCGCCTGTTTTCGTTGCTCTCGCATTTCATTCTCGCACTGCTGGATGGCATCGTTGTCTGAAATGTTGAAAAAGAAGGCAGGCTGTTGGCTAGAATGATCTATATGGACCGAGGGAGACTGGCTGGTTAATTACCGATATTTCGACACTTCTTGTGCGCGAAGACCAGAACCAGCAAGGACGCAATGTTGACGTCGTGTCGTTCCTTGAGGATTTCCAGTTCTCGCATTCCTTCTTGGAGACGATCTAAAAGACGATTTAAAATCCAGACAGAGTAAATTTATTGAACCAATAGTAATAATTTTGACTTGGGTTGGCTTCCAAATATATTTTTCGATTAAATACCTTCGAAAATCATTGCCAGAGACATCAAAAGTTTGAGGGAGGGGTCATTTCCATATTTCTTTTGTCCATCCAAAGTTACATTAATAGAGTGTCGATAATACTTCTCACGCAGGAAATAAATTGCCTTGCACTGAATAAAAAGAAGGCGATGTATTTTAAAATCCTTTTTGAATATTAATTATAAAATAAACATCTCACCATTAATTCTGTGTCACCATCAGCCATCTTGTAAAATCTATAATTGACAAAAGTTTTATTATTTGGTTTATACGTTTTTATCTCCCTTAAAATAAAAAGCAAATAAAATAATACTTTTTACATATTTACAAATTATCGATATTTGTGCTTAACTTTTATTTTAATATGTATAAAATGAATATGGAGAAATACATATTTAGGTTCCGTTAAAATTATACAAAATATTAAATGATATCATTCATTTTAAAATAATATATACATATTTAACTGTGAAATATTTAATTTTAATAAAATATTTAATAATTTTTTTTTACAAAATTCCCACAATAATTTTAACCTTTTCTTTACGTCGTATGGGACAACAAAGTTTATTTTTTTATTTTAAGGAGTAAAATAATTATCATTTTTTTAAAAAAGAAATAAAAAAGCTCTTCACAACTATAGATAATAAAATAAATACATATGACATATGCACCTAACCAACTATGCAGTATATTGTACTTCAGAATAAAAAGTTAAATTTATACTTTAAAAAAATAATTTTATTTAACTTACAAATGAATAAAATGAAAAGTTATTTGTTTTATGTACCATAAAATGAAAACGAAAATTCTTTCATCTTTTAGAAAAATTGGATTTGATTGTTTATTAAAATAACCATGCTATAAACAGAATTTATCCTAAACAATAATTTTAAAGTTTTAAAATCATAAAATTTGTAAAGAAAATTCTCATTGACATAAAAATAAGATAGTACATAATAAATTATTATCTTTAATAATGTTTTAATTCAATGGTTGAGATTTAGAAGGTCATGCAACAATGTGTGCTTATTTTTCTCATTATAATATTCATTATTTCACATAATTAAATGTATTAATTAATTTAATGAATTGTTTTCAATTTCTCACCTAAACATACAAAAAAATAATTATATATAAAAAACTATTAAAATTAAAAAAATTTCTCACTGTTTAAAAAATCAGATGAATTATAAAAAATATAATTCTTGAATTTTCCAAAATTTCAAACTTTTTTTTGGCAACTCAAAATTAGCAACCCAGTTAAAAATTAGTTGATTTTACATATATTTATATTGTTAATAGCTGCTAACAACATAGAATGTTACAATATATTACTATATTTTAATATTACAATTTTTGTACTAATATTACTAATAATATTAATATCTGTAATTTACCTTACTATCCATATCAATATGGAAGTGAAAGCTTATTAATGAAATGAGCCAGATAAATGTTCATGACTGAAATAATCTCAGATGTGTACATTTTATATCATTAAATTCCAAAATTAGAGTTGCAAATTTAGTTATATGTATAATAATTCAAAATTTGAGTCACTATTTTTTACCTACTGAAAAATTTGTTTTTCTGACAGAAAAATATAAATCTTGATTAATTTAGATTTTTATATTAATTAATTAATTAGTTAATTAATAAAATTATATTTTTTAATGTTTCTGGGAAAATATAACATTGTAATTAATGTATTTAATAAATATAATCTTTGTTACTGTAAATTTCATGGTGCTGTTAAAATAATAATTTCAGAATATATTTAAATAATAATGTGGTTATATTAGTCAATTAAATTATAAATGCTATTGTGGTGGACTTTTCAAGAAAAAATTCTATGTAAATTTTAATTTAATTTTACTAATATATTTTTATAATTTTGTAAATATATACTTACCCTAAGCTGTTATTAAATTGTTATCAGTCATAATGCCATTATTTATAATAAAAAGCTATTGTTATTAATATATTTTCATTATATCTCTAAAACAATAAATTAATTTTTAAAATTTTCAAAAAAATCTGACTTGTGAATAGGGAACTGGAATACTCAGCATTTCGGTTAATAACATTCTTAATTGAATTAACCTGGACTTGTATTAATAGCCACTCATGGGTGTACCAAAGTGAAAGATGTTGAACTTTAGGGGTACCAAAATCCATTCTCAAGAAGGGCACCTCTCCTAAAATGTCTCATTTTTCTAGTGTAAATTCATTCTCAAGAGGTGAACCAGAATTTCATAGAAAAAGTGAAGGGACCACCCCTTCTTGATGCACAGTCCATATTGGAAGGGGGTGAGGGGTTATGACCCTTCTAAATTTTTCTAAAGGTACATATATTTACTAAAAAGTTATTTGTAGATAATTTTAACATTGATAAAGTGATCATTTCACTATTTTGTTACCTTAATACAGTGGCAAATCCAGGATTTTTTAACATGAATTATATATACTTCTGTCATTATAAAAACAAACATAATTTATAAAACAAAAAATCACAGTTTTATTACATATGTACATTTATAAATATACTATATGGGATTATTATAAACATATCTATTGTACATAGCTACTATTGATAAAGCAATTTTATTTCTAATTGTAAATGAAAAAAAATCTTTTTTCAAAAAAATTCTAATATTTTATTTGAAAATAGAATCATATAATGAATGTATTATATACTAATTGAAAATATTTATAAATATGAAAAATCAAAAAGAACATATGAAAATAGTATACAGAAAATAAATATTCTAAAATAGGAGAAACAAAAGAAAGTATGCAATCATTAGGTTATTTGATTTATTGTGAGAAATCCACTAGTTAGATAACCAAAGCAAATACTGAGCACATTTTGAAGCTCTATTATGTTTATTCATAATAATGTCTTATATAGAATTCGCAGGAGTAAGGATAATTGATTATATTGGAGCAAAGGTATCTCTCTGCTACTGTATCTGAAGGTTGCATATTTTTGTCAGTTATGTATATAAAAATACCATATTATATCACAACAATATACAGGTAAAATGCAATATGATAAAATAAAAAAAACACTGAGTAAAATAAGAGAGTTATATATTTTACTCTATTGTATTGTACCTTTTTTGGCTGTATATTGTATGATGTACTTTTCAACAGATTCCTCCATATTATAATAATCCTTTACTAAAGTATGTAAATTTGAACACACAAACATATAAATATAAATTTTCCCATATATTAAGAACAATATATTTTGTAAAAATTATAGTCAGAATTACAGTATTCTGAATAAGACAAAATGGTTAATTATTTTTTTTTGTAAAAAGAAATTTTGCCTTATATATTACAGTTATTTCTTCAAGCAAAAAATGTAAACAATCAATATAGTATATTATTTATGACAATATAATAATGAAGGTAAAAAAGACATTGAATACTTGTGACAATTGCTTATAAGGTGCATAAATTATCAGCCACTTAGAGTCTACCAATAGTAAATATAGAATGATGTGCTATGTGAGTCAAATTAATTTATGTTGCAAATGTTGTGACACCCATAAGGAAAAGGTTAAACCATATATATAGAAGACTGCAAATGATAAATGAGGATGATCCTGACCATCATCTGCAGTTTTGTGAGATTTTTTTGGCATACTTCAATGAAGATCCTGATGTGGTCAACAAGATTATACAAAGTTAATGGCAGAGTAAACAGCCATTATTATGTGTATTAGAGCAACAGTAATCCTTATCAAATTTTAATTTCAAAAGTTACGTCACCTGGAGTAACCATATGTGTTGGTATTTGCAGTACAGGATTAATCAGTTTAATTTTTTTCTATGGAATTGTTTTTTCAGCTAACTATCTTGCTATGCTGTAGGAACAATTTCTTCCTGCTGCAACTAATCTTATTGGCATAAAAAACTTTTATTTCCAACAACATGGTGCTCCTCCACATTATGGTCTTAATGTAAGACAGTGGCTGGATACAACATTTCCTGGGCAATGGCTGGGCTGCAGAGGACCAATTGAATGGCCAGCTCATTGACCCAATCTCACATCTCCAGATTTTTTTGGTGGTGTTTTGAAGGACAAAGTGTTTGTCCAAAAACTGTAGATAATATCATTCTTGAAAGACACAATAAGAAAAGAATGTGAAGATTTGTGAAAATTATCAAGATTTGTGTCAATTCAAATGCTTTTTGGCATTTTGTTTTTTCGCTCTGTAAAACGCGGGGAAAATCTTCAAATGGACTGAAGAGTAACGGAGATAACTTCATACCAAAATAAGTTTGGAATTTTTGCATCAATACTGCTTGACCTCTGGCATGATGAGCATAGTCATCATAACTGGCATGGTTGATCTCTTCTAAAGTTTCAATTAATGAGAGACTGAAATGATTTTGTGCGAGTTGTCCAACAAGTAGGACAAAATGATGCAAGTTTGGGTGAGTCTGTTTTGGTGTTTATTTTATTGTTTTTGAATGAAGATGTTCATTTTGGTGGGTATAATATTAATTGTAGAATTTCACATGTTAGATCTAGAGCATCTCTTATTGTGTGGCATTTCTGGAAACATCCTGCAAGCAGAGGTTTAACAAATGTGTCAAACAGTGAACATGCAGTAATATTATTGTCTGACAAATGATTGGTAAATTTGTATCACAGAATTAAATTTAAATTTAAATTATATAAATTAAGCATAGAGATAATATATAGTAAGTGCAAATAGACTGACAAATAGGTATAGCATCAAAAGTAGTTTTCAGAAACTTGGAAACATAATAATATCATTTATTAAAAACTAAAAAGTGTGGTGGGGGGCTCAAAGACACTTGCCCTGCCTCAACAAAAAGGGGTGGGGGGGGGCAGTCCTGGTGGGCCCCCAAGCTCCTATGCCCATGATGATTTTGATAAATAAAAAAATATTTTATTCATTGAGATTCTCAATAAATATTTCAAATACATTTATTAACATTCTTAGTAAAAATTAAACCATGTTAAAAAGTAATATTAAAAGTTTCACAAGTCAAACCTGATGATTTAATTTAAACTAATAAAAAAAGTATTTTTTCTTCTGAAAACCAAAAATTAAATATTTGTAGATGCCTTAGTAACACATAAACAAAAAATAATTTTTTAGAAAGAAAAAACAAAAATATGTTTAAAATACTTTGTGAACAACAATATTAAATATTTTTAAAATATTTATAACCAATAATTTTTTGTAGTTTTTCATTCATTATACATTCACAAAAATTTATAGAAAAAAAATATAATCCTGCGTGTGTTTTGTGTAAATGCGGAGTTATTTCCAAATCATATTTTGTGTACATTTTTTGTCCACACATATCTAAAATATCATACAGTATAGCGAAACGGTTCATCCGAAATTTAGGTCTTTTTAAATAATTATTATACGTATCGCGCATAGCTGGATAGAGGGTGTTTTGGTTGACCTTAAGAAGAGGGAGCTGGTATAAACTAATCATTAAGTAATTTAATTTGTAATCGTAGAAAAGTGTAAAAAAAGTGTAAGCGAACCACATCAAATGACTATCAAAAAGAGCCATCCTGTAAGGGAAATTTAATGATTTAGATAAAATAGGAGAAGTAATAGGGAATTGATTCACATACTTTATTGTTACTTTATAAAAACTATTTATTCATTATTAATTTGGAATAATTTATATATAAATTATAGATATAATTTTTATTATATTAGCAAATTGATTAAATTTAATGCATTATATTTAAAATATAGTAGTTAATTAATTTAAATTGAGTTTCTTTATAATGTTGCTATAATAGTAAGTAGTATTTTAATTTTATGTGGAGATATCCTATAATTAATATTATAGTGGTTTATTAATGTGACAATTTTTTAATGTTGCCATATTATATATTTATTGGTTTGATTATTAACTATAGGATATCTCCACATAAAATTAAAATACTACTTAATATTATTTATACGCGCTTTTCATAGAAAAACATACGCGCGCGTAACATGATCCGTTCTTCTTGCATACCGAAACTTAATTTTTTCTGAATGTGATTTAATTTATTAATAAATATCATGTGAACCCTATGTATAAATTCTTTTTTGGGATAGTGAGATTTTTCGTTGTGGCAAATTTCGATTAAATAATAAATATATATATATATATATGTGTGTGTGTCATAATACCTAGATTATTTGATAGAACGAATAAATCTATATGTATAATAAATTATAAAAACGAATAGTATAACTACTCAAAAGTAAATAATAAAACATATTACTTTATTCGCTAAAATGTTATATATACTAACTTGAGCATATTTTTATTAATATGCCTAATAAATATATACAATTATATTACACTGTAAAAATAAATACTTTAATAGTGCGGTATATTTTTTTAAATCTTTGTGGACTTTTTTAAAATGTAATACGTATTTCACATCAATAAGTTTCGTGTTAATGGGTCTCACCAATGGAATGCGAAGGTGTATTTTCTAATTTAGTGTTAGATATAACATAATTGTTGTGACTAAGAACATTAGTTTGTTTAGGTACTGTGAATTCCGTCATAGCGGGAGCTTGGGCAATAGTAGTCAGAGTAACTGATGTAGGAAACAGGCTGTCAGCGTCACTAAGTCCTGAAATTCTACCTGGAAGCGAACTCGAAGAACTTGCTTGAGCAATACAGGGATGAATGTGATTACGTTCGGATATGTATTGTTGAATTGCCGATTGCTTACGAGAATAACAGAATACTATTATAAATATTCCATTCAATGTAAGAGAAAATATAAATACAGAATAGAAAAGAAAATTCAAATTGAAGATGAGTTTAAAAGAAAACTTTGAGATAGACTTCGGTTTCAAGGAATTGTGGGACCACCCCTCTGGTTCAGGACGTTGGCAGATTGCACCCCCCATATAATGCTTACACAGAGAGCTGTGTAGAGCTCGTTGAGTCTGGTCACGACCCTTCTCTTCCCAAAATACACATTCAGGACCCTCTTCCAAAGCAGAAGTTTCGGGGAGTTGAATTGTCGCATTGTTTGCAAACAAACTCCAAGTACAGTTACAGTGTCGGTGAAAACGTCGTGGCTGTGTCCAAAGTCTTCGAGTAAGATGCTGCCGACGACTCAATTTTTCCACAATTTTTTCATCCAGATTGTCAACTAGATGAGCCAAGGAAAGACTTCTGTTCCCACATGCTTGAGCTGCCTCGGTCCAAGTGAAGGTTCCTGGGATTATTTCATAAAACAGGTCACCGTAAGAAAAAGGTAATACGTGTATTATTTGAATAATCAAGGTGAAAAGATACATTTTCCTTTTGAATAATATAAGACATAAACAATTTGTACTGACGAATTACAACAAACAGAATAAATAGTTTTATATCTATAAGGGAAAACATTCAAAAAGTCAAGTTATATATTTCCTATTATTGTCAACGTATAAAAACGCATCTTGGGGAGGGGGGTATGGTGAAACCTAATAATCATGAACAAATAGACGCTCTGGTTTATACAATTCTACTAAATTTATTACAACCAGCTAGCTATAACAACATAAGAGGATCGAAAAATTGGTTTGGCATATTTGGTTGGCGGGGTCGATTGAATTTTGGGCTCAGAGTAACTGTTGCAAATTTTCTTTTAGTTGTTTTCTTCTGAATTCATCAATAAGTTAAGCACACGTCTCTAAATTCAATTTGTTTCTCTGTTCGCGCCATTGGGGAGAATGTTTTGATTACTATATTATTGCATTCGACTTGAAAATGTCGCAAATTCTTGACTGCTGTTTTTATAAAAGTGGGTATTTTTATAGTTTGATACTGAGAAAAGGATTCTTTTCTTGGAAATTAATATCTTTTGGAATTATGGGTAATCACTTGAAATGTTACTATAATAATTATCGTATGGATATAAAAATAGTAAAATTACGATCAAATGACGATTGTAATCATTAATCGGTCCAAGCAAATCAGCAAAATATAAGTTTTTGAAAATAGTTTCACTATAAAATATATCGTAAATGGGGGTGTCATAATGTGTGTAAATATGTGATTAAATTTCCAGATCAATAACTTATTGAATTCACGTGCAATATAATTTATATTTCCAGACTATTATCCCTGTGGATCGTACTAAGCAATGCAAAATAATTGTTTACTTAAAAACAAAAAAAACGTTATATATAATATAAAAAATAGATCGCACTGTTATATTGCAATCAAATAATTTGTAGAAACTGTGAATATTGTTTATCTATGGAATCAAAGAATATTATTCATTTAACAATTTTTTATTTGCAGAGATTCTTTAACCTGGTTTAAATTTCATATTTTTTTGTGCAAAAATCATTGGAATCGGACGAAAACTAACAAACTTATAACTAATAACTAAAACATAAATACATTATACTAAAAACTAAAAACTGAACACTGTAAACCAAAAACAAATAAAAAAATAACTAAAAACATTAAACTTCATACAACGATCATCAAACAGCAAACATTAAACTTCATACAATGATCATCAAACAGCAAACATTAAACTTCATACAACGATCATCAAACAACAAACATTAAACTTCATACAATGATCATCAAACAACAAACATTAAACTTCATACAATGATCATC
>JAUZNC010056588.1:0-14185 GCA_034780395.1 Vannuccia rotundouncinata | reverse complement strand
TTTAGACTGTCGGTAACGCACGCAAAGCAGAAAGGGGCAATTATGCTCCCTTGGGGGACACCGCTGGTTACGGGCTGTCAGGTAGAGGTATCAGAATTAGTCGAAACACGTTGGTAGCGATCGTCAAAGAAGCTGTGGATCCAGGCGATGGGCTGTTTGGACGCACCAAGGTGGGCGACAGCGTTCATTACTGTGTAGAAAGTGACCTTATCAAAGGCTTTAGAATAGTCGACCATTTCGGCAGTACACTCTACCTACTGAAATGGAATGTTTTTTATTACAGAGAATATTATTTATCTTATACAACCATTTTATCATTACAATAATAAAAAAATGAACCCACTTCGATACCTAGCTATGTTCTGCAAGATATTTAGAGAATTGTTACACACCTTGTTACACAATAATAGACGAATCATATTATTGACTTTCAAGAATGTCAGATACAATTCAAAATATTGACATGTAAGGTACAAAACGCTATTGGTTTGGAATATTTTATTATTATGGCGGATAAATATAATATCATGTTTGCATATATGAACTTTATTATGGGTCGCTGACGAAGTTTCCATTTAAGGTACCTAAAGATATTTATCAGAATCTGAGCAAGAGTGAACGAATTGTTGTGATCCTTTTGAATGGGGTTGGATTTCTTGACAAAAGACATACACATTACATAGTTCAGTAAAGTATTAATAGTCATTGCACTTCTGTGATCATTCTCAATGCTTTCGTTCTCCTTAAAAGCAAAAACAGAATGACGCTTACCCGTTCGTGAATTTTTCGAAAATAGTCATCAAAATTCTCACAAATGTGCCCTATACGAACCATCCCGTGGAAAACAGGATAGCCGTCCGCGGCACCTACGAAGGCGATGGCAAGCCCAGCGGCGATGAAGCACTGCCGCACTCATGGCATCCGGAAGGACACTTTGCACCCGTACGATCTGAATGTGATATGATTTTCCAGCACTCTGTATTCTATATTATGTTTTCTTCTCAGATTATTTATATGGCTTTGGACAATATATGATTAGCGTTTGATAAAAGATAGTATTTCCTCCATGATTTGTCATACATTTAAAAAAGAAATTATAAACAATTAAATTTTTGCATTTTTTCTGTGCAATACAATTAGAGTCATTTTTATTTATACTGTATATAAAGGGTTAACAATTTAACAAAAATCTAAAAAGTAAATCTATACATTTTTTATACTTAAATAAGAGTAGATTGATGGTTTGATAATACGTAATGAATATATAAATAATATATATAGTGGGTCATAATTATATAATAAATCCGTATGGAATGATATCACAAATTCACATAAAAAGTATATATGGGTGATCAATTTAGAGAAAATAAATGAAATTAATAAATTAGATGTGCATTAATAAAAAATAACAAGAAAATTGTTGAATATAGCAACTGTAAAGTTTAATTAAGTTAATAAAATTGGATTCCATCTGCAAGATCACTTGAAAATGAATCACAACGCAGACTGATCTCTTCCAGTTTATTCCGAACTTGAGCCACTTGATCTTGTGACACTGTCGAGTGATAATCTCCGGCTGAAATCGAAAAGATATTTTTACAATAAAATCAGAAAATTTATATTGGTGATTGTCTATATAAGTTAAATAAATAAGTAGTAAAGATTAATATAAATCTATTACAATTTAGATTGATGAGTTGTTTTCGATTGAAGACGATCCCAATGTATTTATGTAAATTAACACTCAACAGTAAATCATTGTTGTTGCAAAATACGTTCGTGTTTATGAACTATAATAGTAATAAATCAAGAAAACTGAAATTTTAAAAAATAGAAAATCACACCATTTGGATCCTGAAGGCCAAGCTGAAAGAAAGCAAAGAATACCGAACTGCAGAAGACATCTTTTGGTTGTGGAACATCATCTTCGAGTCCGAACAAAGGGGCCAGAAAGGATTTCATGTGGAAATAGATGTTCTGCAAACATGTAAACAAAATCAAGAAACATCAGGGCGATTAGACAAAATCATTACTTTAAAGTATAGATGAAATTAGAAATTCAACCTTGTAGGAATTTAATTTTCACTTAAATACAAACAAATAGTATTTTATATTATGTATGATAGTAGTATAAGATGTGCATCTCTATGGCAAATGAGTTATCGCGGACCACCCACACCCTGTCATAGTAAATTAATATACAATGATAATCGAGTTGGATTATATATAATGTTGTGCGCAGGTTTAAAAATTCATTTCGTATTTTAGCTTTTCCTCGACAGTAGTCTTCTCCTTGACAGTCTCTCTCCCATTTCTACAGCTATAACTTATGCTGTACTTGCTCCAATCCTTCGTGTAAAATACCGTCATGATCGCTATTCTTCTGTTTATTTATCCAAATTAATATCATATCTATTCAGAGTATGTATTGTATTTAATTATTGTTTTAATAACTAAACATTTACATTTAATTAAATAATTAATTAATTTTAGATATTTTTTGAAAGTATATATTGCACATATTTTTACAATATTGAACTAGTTGACTAATGAGACACAGTATAGCAATGCAATTTTCTAATATAATATTATCATGTGTAGATATATATTTAAATCTTAATCTATATTAATTTATAATGTCGCCTTGCATGGGATGAGTCTGACTGTGGATGTGGAAATACACTCTATTGATGGTAGGTAAAAGAGAGTAAACCATTTAGACGAATGTCAGTCAGCTATTGATCAATACACTCATTTAGCCTTGTCAGATTACTCTTGTTTCATATTAGTTGTCAGGATTTTTGCACAAAACGGTTGTGACGGATTGCATGACAAGAATTGCTACTGTTTAAATTTGTAATAACAATACACATGTGCAGTATATATTAATGTCATAATATTAATGTTGTTACCTGAAGCCAGTTCCAAAGTGTGCAACATCGAACGCTCGGGATATTATTAAGCCGGTAGTAGAAGTAGGCTTCCTCTTCAGTGTGCTCGTCAAACAAGGCCCAAAACACAGCGGATGCAACCGCCTTTAGTTCTGACCTGGAGAGTCGCATTTTGGGAATGGACTCGTTTTGTCTGATTAGATAACGAATACAGAGACCAATGGAACCTTGTCTCATTCCGTACGTTCCTATATAATCGATCTCATCGGCTGAAACGATCGTTAAATAAATCAATTAAGTAATCATAATTAATCCTGTTTTTAGAAAAATTATTTGCTTTCTTTTCATTATGATATAGTACAGCTAAAAGATGTCTTCTTTAAGAATTATACGAGAAATTAATCTAATTTGAATTTAATGTGAATTTGGAATAGGTATAATCTATAATTTTTTAGATTGTTTAATTTTATGATAATGAAGTAATTTTACGTGTTTCAAATTACGCAAGGACAAAATAATAAACATTATATGTGCTAGTAAATTAGAACAGAATAAAATTCACCAATGTCATATTCCCATATTTCACAAATAAATAAATACGTTACGCTATAGGTAGATATTTTTTCTATATCAGACTTTATTAAAATTGGTTTAGGGTAACTAATAATAATGATTTGATAACTATTATATATGAAAATTATTTATAGATATGTATTAGTCCGCAATCAGTTATTAAATCATATAATATACACGACATGTATAATATATTATTTAGTACAAAATAAAAATTAAATATGTATACAAAATAATTATTGAAATTGGGCGATTGTAAACTTGCATTAAAAGGCACAGTATATTGATCCCATTTAGACTGGACTATATCGGCAACTCAAAATGACTGTTTAATGCAAATGTTATATATTTCATTTTTGAAAAATCCCGTCACTGCCAATATACCTGTTCCTACGAATTTTCGATAGATGTCCTTAAAAATGTACGAAGTTGGTTCGTTGAATTTATGTAATATATTATGTACAATGTGTATAAGTATACAGTTTATCTTTTTTAAAGATAATGTTTTCTTTCTTGAATAAAATGTATCACTCATTGAGCAGAACTTTTCTATAATATATTATTATCAATATTACTAAATTCAAACCATTTATTTTATTTGTAGAGGTACCTACAGTCTATATATTCATAATGCTTTTAGTGAAATTTTTATTCAAATAAATTACCTAATGATGCATAAAACAAAATACGATATATAGACAAATATAATAAATATATGGAGGAATACGATGTATATGCAATTATGATTTATATAAAATATTATAATAAATAAGAATTTTGTCTGCACATTGAAAGATATAGACAAATAAAATATTCTGCGTAAAAAAATCCTACAGTATAATATATGTTGCTAAAAATAAACAATTTTAACTGGTTCAATGAGAGTTGTAAATTCCTAAATCTAGATTCAGTTTTCTAGACTCAGTAGTGTTAGTAAACATCATAATGATCTATTTATGGAAATGTGACTCGTAAATAGTATGTAAAATTCCAAGAATTTGGAATTTCCAATTACGTATGCTTTACGTGTACCATATACAAAATATTTTTTATTCAATTCATAATAATATTTTTTGAGATAATTTACACAATTAAATATTATAATTAAGATTCATACTAGATTGTAAATAAATAAAAATTATATATATACCTAAATATTTGATTAAGTTGACTCATTTAATTTTGTAAATTTTTAGGAAACCATATTAAATGTTTATAATTTTGGATAAAGTCAAACACTTTAAAATTTTAATAAATAAATTACCAGACGGTTCTTTGTGTGTCATAATAGTTTGAAACATTTTCAAATTTTCGTCAATATTTCTCCGAGATTTATCGATCATGTCGGCAGTTTGGTAATTTCTGACCCCATCAGTATTAGGAAAAACCCGGATATCTTCTATCTGATTGATATCACGTTTAGATCGAGTATACTCTACCACTGATGGTGTGTTTGAGTCTCTAGAAATAATTAGAGAAATAGAAGAATAGTTTGTTATTACGGATCTTGATATTATTACGAGGTTACTTTGGAGAAACTTATCTTGAAATGATCAAATAAAAGATCATTTTCATTAAACATACCGATTAAAGTGGACGTTACAATCACTTTCTCTGGGCAGAATAAGAGAGTAGATCTGTTCCCGCAACCCAACAAGAAGACTGTCACTCGAAGGCAGAGACATGTCCTCCACCAAGTTTCGTTGCCAGTAGCAACCCAGATGCATACCCACTAGATTGTAACCAAGACGGCTCGCGCTTACCTCTTGAACTATGAAACGGAAAAGAGGACAAGTGTCGTCTTCTTCGACCGCTCCATGGTTCAGTCTCAGAGAATAGAACCGGCGGGAGTAGTCATCAGCTTCGGCTGCATCAGGATTGCTTTTCTGTTTGAGGATACCATTAAAGGATGGAGCTTTTTATGAGTATTTGAAAACTTGAAAAATAAACAATTTATTATTTATAACTTTATTATGACAACAAAGAATAAGTAATTAAGCTTTACATTGCCAGTGTGGACCATATAGACTGTTCTTTTGTCTAAGCTAATGAGATAAAAAATCCTAGTAAATTGGATTACTCATGGCCCCATACACTAAACTAACGAATGTCTGTAAAAAATCAATATTATAAGAAAGTCAATATTACACAAAATATAACAATAAAATAAAAACAATTTACTAAAAAGCCACGATATTTTCCAAATTTTTGGAGCGAACCACCGGGACAATTTTTAATGAATCTGGCAACGCTTCCTACAACATCATCGCGGTTATTCCTGATTTGCAGAATGCGCCACAGTCCCTCATTTCTGTTGATTTTCTGTGTAAATTCATTTCCAAGAATAACACAAAAATCAATCAACTGCGTGTGACTGCGAAACTGAAAAATATAAACATAAAAACATTCAGAACAAATTATCATAAAAACATTTTACATATTATACTCTGCTAAGAAATATTTTTAAAAGAACTTTTTCACTAGATTTAGTATAGATATTAATTAATTAATCAGTTAATTAAAAGTAAAGAGCTAAACATGAAATACATCTATTTTATGATAAATAATGAAACATTATTGACTAAATAAATATCTTGGTCTATAATTATATAAATACGTTCTACGTATATGTGTATATATCATAATTAATGATTATTATTGTACGTATGGTAAAAATTGATTAAAAATAAATGCTATTTATCGACGTTTTTCGCTAAATAATTGCCGGATAACGTTCAATAAAAAATCAATGCCCATAAGGCCCATGTTATTTCTTTCGGGGCACCTGGTTCCTTTTCCTTTTGGAAAAGATAACTTTTTAATCAATGCATAGAAAAAAACTACGTTCCTTCATTGGAAAAGCACATTTCTGTACTCGAAAATATATGAAAACTCGATCGCCTCGCTCTTTCGTATTAATAGATATCTTCGTATAGAAAAGCAATACTTTTCCAATTTCAGGAAAATAATCAAACTTTCACATAACAGATATTAAGGTTAGATAATTTCTAGAATTAAATAATAACATCTAAACAACAAAATGATATGTATAGGATTAACTATTCTCACTTGTAATAAGCGCATAACAGATTCGTTTCTAATAATTCCTAAAATGAGTTTTTTTGGAGTTTGTGGAAGCATGCGTCCTGGTTGACCTTTAAGATCATTTTCTAAATCAAACCCAAAAGATGGAACTAAAGCACTCCTTTCGAAAAAGGCGAATTCACTGTCGTTCGAGAGAATTGCGAAAGATTTTCGTCGTCGAAACTCTTCAGCAATTGTGTAGTCTTGTCGCTCTGTTGAACACTGAATTAATTCGCAACCTGCGTCCTAAAATAAAAATAATAATTAGCATGTGTCGAAACAATTTTTACCTATAGAAATTATTCCAAACAATATATTATATATTAAAACATTTAAATATATAAAAAAGATAGTAGAAGTAAATAAAAAGTGAATATTCATGCCTTGTTTGAACAAAGTTTATAACACCTAATCGTATTTAATTACAAAGGGTAGGATACTGTAACTTAACAAATACAAATTAAATTATCACAAATTAATTGAAAAACATATGCTTATATTCCTTAACAATTACAAATATATAAATAAATTTTAAAAAGAAAGTGAACTTTGTATATAAAATGATATTCGTACCACAAGACCGGCCAGCATCTGCAAGGTGATTAAAACTGGTCTAGTTTCAAAAAACTTGATTGGTCCCAATAAATTGTTTCCATTTTTGCAAAAGTTGAGATATTCCTGAAGGTCACTCAAATTACGATCTTGACGGCTTTTATAATTTGAAAGGTTTGCATTGAAATCGTAAACTCTGTTAGTCTGAAATATATTTTCCATGAAGAATGTTTATAATAAGTCAGAATAACGTTGACAGTATTATTCAATTTCACAAAAATTTCTAATTAAAAACTACACAAACAATCAATGTCAAGGTTTAATATTTCGTTGTATACTTAACTTAAGGGACTAAAATATAGTGATAATATATAGCTTTAAAACATATTCGGATGGTGCCTTAAGTATTAATAAGCCAAGACATCCGATAGAACAATTTCATACTGAATCAATCTGATATGAAGGTTAATTAATGCAATACAATTATACACGGTGGTTCAAATAACTCAGCATTTGATATAAACAATATGTCATAAATGTAGTCTTACTATATTTCTCTTTAAATACTGACAGGAGTATTATGTGTTTTGTTCTCGTAATTATGCAGCGACTTACAAATGAAGAATTATAAAACGCACGGCAATAAGTAGCTGTTTATTTTAATTGAAGTGCACTTCAAAAATCTAAAATCAACAGCGTAATTGCGGAATTCGAGGAGACCGGACCTGTATTGGCAAGGTTGCCACACTTATAAAAAATTTTTTTAAAGGATTTTTAATCACTTTTCTATTGATATTTAAACCATTTTTGCTTAAAATATAATGACAGTTTTAAAATATATAGGTATACGGAATATTAGTGATCTAGATCATAGAAATATAGAAACATAGCACAAATGATATATAGAAAAGTATAAAGATATTAAATATATTTTTTGATAATAAAAAAAAATTTCAAATTAAAATTTATTTTACATCTTAAAATTAAGAAATTTTCCAGGATTTCTGCCTGTTGAAGTGATTTTTAAGAACTTTTCATGGATTTAAGAATTTGTGGCAACCCTGTATACCGTCCACTTAAGATCCTCTGTTCAAAGATGCTTTAAGGGTTCAAGTTGGAATTGATTCACTGTGAGGTGTGTAATTTTTTGACAGTGTTAATGTAACATATTTTTGAAGACACTGTCACTGAGCAATCTTATCAGAACATGTTGAATAATTGTTTTTTTCGAAGCTAGGTTGGACACAAGCCAATTTTTCAAAAGGATGGGGACCAGCCTAATGGTCGAATATGTTTTTCTTAGGGGTTGTTAGGGGTTGTCATAAACAACAAAGTTTTTTTTAGAGTTTTTCTTAGGGGTTGTCATAAACAACAAAGCGTATTGCCAAAAACCTCGGAAAATACAAGAATTGAAAGATGCCATAATATAATCTCTAGACAATAAAAATGGAACTTTATTGTCTTTGTTCATTAATTCTTTTGTCTATGGTACCAATACACATATAAATTTTAAATCATAGTTACAAATTGATTCATTACCTACCTTTGAACCAACTTATATATAATCATAATATATATGTTCTAAATTACATAATATACCTACAGCATTACTAATTAAATCTTAATTCATTAACACAATTTTTCGAAATCATTAAAATGAATATATAGTTTTAAAAAAAAAAGTTTATTGAATAAACTTACTTTACATGGATCTACAAAAATCACAAGGGAAATTTTATGTTGTTTCAAATCTGCAGCAAACTTTTTAAACCATTCATATATCAATGAATATTCTCCTGAACCAATGCGAAATATTTCATGTCCACAATTTTCTTTAGATGATTCTAAAAAATCAGAATATATTTTTTGTTGGAAATTATGAAAATCCACTAAAAGTTCAAGCCCGTTAAGTTCTTTGGCTTTGGCAATAAGATCAATTCTTTCCATTGCATGTTGACTATTTTGTTCCAAGTATTTGAGAAATTTGTAAACACCCATTCCTGAAAAATAGTAAGATCCATAAAATATTAACTAAAGTAACATTAATAAATAAGATTATATTGTATAAATGGAAAATGTAGGTGTTGTAGAAAAATATATATATATATATTATTATATAATCTATAATCCTAAGGAAAAAGGCCAAAATACCAAACATCCTAACAAATATCTTTATAATAAAATGTTTCACAATTGAGAGAAATCTGTTTAATACAGTTTCAGTATTTATCTATCTGACTTATATAATAATTATTTTATTGTCTGCAATAATTACTTTAAAAAGAGTTACTAATAAAACGTTTAATCTGCCTTAGTTGTATGTAATTATGTGTGTAACCATTATTGTATTTTCTGAAATAGCTGTTTAATAATAAGTCATTTGTTAAAAACATATGATACTGACCAAAAATAATGATAATAAACATTTTTTGAAATTCTACAAATTTAAGCAATATCTAAAATCTTAAGTGATATGTTATGGTAACACAAATCACTTATCTTATTATAATAATAATGATAAAATATTTATACAAATTAAACATTTTAACAGCTAATATAGATCTAATTTTTATTATTATCATACTATCTTATATTACTATAATATGTATGTTTCATGGTTTTGCTGGATTGGGACAATCTGTAAATATTAAAAATGTTTAATTAATTAATATTTATTATTCCATATCATAATTGATTTAATATATCTTACTCATTTCTAATTCATGAAATGAGCTGTGCTATCTTAAGATTGGGAAAATCCTCAATCCAAACACACTTAACTAGCATGTGATTCTATTTTTAATATCAGAATATTTTGATTGGTTGATATTTTATGCACCCTTCCTATACAATAAATTGTTGCAAGTATTTGTTGTCTGTTCCACATTCATATATTGTCACACATATACCATATTGATTTTTTAAATTTTCTGCTTTACAATAGTATACAGTAAAATTAATCATTATGTAACAAATAGTTTAACATTTGCTCTCATTCAGAATAGTGTAATTCTGACTATTTTAGATTATACAAATTATAATGTGCATATTATGTGGGAAAACTTCTATTTGTATATTTTTGTGTAGAAATCTACAAAAATTTAGTAAAGAATGGTATAATTATGGTGGAGTGTGTTTAGAGAAACACATCTTAAAAAATATAAAGGTAAAATACAACTAGGGGATTGCTGACAATAAATCAAATAATCTAACAAATTATGTAATATAAAAAGGCTTTATATATTTATTTTGTTTCTCATTTTTATTTCAGAATGTAATATTCATTTTGTTTGACAATTGCAATTTATTATTGTTCAATACATTTATAAAACTAATATAAATTATTTATATTTTTATATGAACAGAAATTGGTCTGATTCAAATCCATATGAAACTTTGAAACAAGTGCTCAATCTACCAGAAAATTACTCCAGAAGTCTATCAAAATGGGACTCATAGTGTTATCATTTTCAGAATTGTATTAAAGAAAATAGTAAACAGTTTGATCATTTGTCATTAAAACATTTAATATTGTTCATTTTTTAACACATGTTTTTTTATTGATATTCAATTCTGTCATTATAATAAAATTATCCAATTTAGTTTTTTGTATATTTTAAAAATTTTAAAGGGTTCAGTTACTTTTGTGCCATCTTGTATATTGTTATTAATATATATATATTTTAAGGTAATATTATGGATAAAATTTGTTCAAGACTTTTGACTTTTAATTATCTTCAGGAATGTTATTTGAAAATTGTTTAAATTCTGAAAATAATAAAATGGTGAGAACTGTAGGTGTGAGCTAGGTTTTATTGGGAGACTAGGGGCTTTGATCCCAACAGCATTTAGATAGGCAAGTGGCATTTAAATAGTTAATTAAAAAAGCAATTAGAAACATAAACATATAACAGGGTGTCCAGCATTAAAAGAAATATTTTTTCTATGATAATTTAAGGCAAATTAAGATATTAATTAAAAAAAATGAAAGGCATTTATTTTTTAAGGAAAAAGCAAGTTTCAAAACATCTTTTAGCTGATGATATTTCAAAATCAATTTCCAATCTAAATCATTAAAATAGGTAACTAAATTATACATATAATTGTCAAGATGGTATACAGTGCTTTTAAGTAATGCAATGGGTTGTAAAAAAGGAGTTTTGATACATCTAACACTTCCATAGTAAGTATGCTTAGAACATACCTAATGACATGACATATCCTATAAACCAGCATGGAGCACCACAAACAATTTTTGAAATTAAAGCCAAGAATGCAGCTAATAAAGATAAAAAATTCTTCGGCAGCTGACTGAATTTTGAGATTTTTTAATGATTTTTTCATTGACTTTTCTATGATTTTTGTAATTTTTCAAAAACTGGACATTTGTACATTACCTCAAAATAATCAGAAGTATACTGCTAGTTATATTTTTACTAAAAATGTATTTTTTTAGTATATTTTTCTATGATTTACTTAATATGTAGTTATAAATATACATATAAATTTGGGCTCTGCAGAACCTAAGATCTTGGCAATTATTGCCATTGGAAAAAATCCTGTGTAAAAGCACATTTTTAATAAATTTTAATTGTAACAGAATATTGTGACTATCTTCTTATTTGTTTAAATGAACTATTTATTTATTGTTATATTTGTTTCTTAGTTAACATGGTTTAATTTGATATAACCAGGTAACTGTTTTGTTGTAAATATGTTGCATAAAATAAAATATAGACTAGAGCTTATATATGCTCACATACTAAAATACATTTATGTCAAATTAAACATTACATGGTGGCAGCAGTAAAACATGTATAATATAGACACATACAACTAATTAAATAATTATTGAACAAATAGATATATATATATTAGTTAAAATGAATTAGAATAATATTCCAGCACCATCTAGTCTTGACATAAATAACTCAAATATTTCTGAGCATTCAACACAATTTCTTAGAGCTTGGAAGAACTAAACATTAGCAACCAAATTGAATAAAGATTATTAAGTTCAGGTAGCAACTTTGTTAGAATCAGTGGGGAAGAGGCCAGAGAAGTGTATTATATTTTAAATAATAAAGAAAATTCAGATGATAAAAAAATTGTACAGTTCTGGACAAATTCATAAAATATTGCCAACCAAGAACAAAAATTCCATTTGAGCAGTTTAAATTCAATAAATGCACATAAGAAAGTGGTGAAACTTATGATCAATTCAAAACAGAATTACAAAAACTGGCAGAAAACTGCACATTTACATAAATTACACCTGATGAAATTCTACCTGATAATTATTTTTGGCATCAGAATCATAAAAGTTTGTGAATGCCTGCTATGGGAAGACAACATCAGTTTGAAGAAAACAGATGACATTTGCAGAGCTGCAGAATCCATGATAGACCAATTAAAAGTTGTTACTGACTCTGTTCATGTAGTATAATCAGGTAAAAAGTATAAAAACTATTTCAAACCCTAAATCATTTCCTGCACAAAAACAAGAATATCCAAGGAAAAAATGCTGCAACTGTGGGGCATTTCATTCTTTTAAAGCAAAGGAAACTTATCTAGCTTTTAACAAAACTTGTAATAAATGTGGCAAACATTATCATTTTGCCTCTAAGTGTAAATCAAATTTTTATTTAATGAAGCCATTATATATATATATATCAATTCATGCAGTCACTAAAGATTCAGATTAAGAATCTGAAATTCCTGACAGCAAATATGTTTGTTTCCAATTGGATACTGGTGCTCAATGTAACATTTTGCCAGTTTACATTTTTCAAAAAATCAAAACTAAAATTTAAACCGGTCAAAAATGATACCAACCAATGCCAAGATTACTGCTTATGGAGAATCTCCACTAGAGGTATTGGGTGAAGTTGTTGTCAAAGTATGGCAAAAACAAATATTATTTAGTGAATTGTAAACTTATCAGTGAAGATGTCATGCCCTTACTAGGTTGCAAAGCTTGTTTGGGTATGAAACTGACTTAATACTAAACAATGACAAAATTAACAAGAAAATATATGTCAAAGCACATGTGTCATTGATTCTTTTGTAAAATCTTTATAAAAAGATTTTCCTTTGTTTTTAGGCAAGACTGTGGACTGTTACAGACCCCTTACCACATTAGACTAAATCCTGCAGTAGAACCTATTCAGCATTGTCCAAGGAAAATCCCTATTACCATCAAGAATCAGTTAAAAATGGAACTTAATAATATGACAAACTAAGATGGCTCAGAATGAATGCCTATTGCAATAAGTTCAGGACCAGAAGAATTTCAGCACAAGATAATCAGTTAATTGAAGAACTACATGGAATAAAAGTTATACCAAATGATTTTTTAATTGTGGGTTTTGGTCAAACATTGGAAGTTGGAAAAAAAGATCATAACACTAATCTGATATCTTTTCTTCAAAGACGTCAAGAACAAAATGATGTTTTGAACTCTGACAAAACAGAATTTTGGTTTAATAGTCCATTGGACATGGAGATACATCAGAGGGTCTAATAATTGACACTGACAAATTCAAGGGCAATTTTAGAAATACTAACACCTGTTAATGTAGCTGGCATCCAGAGACTGTTAGGTATGCTCCAATACTTTAATAAATTTGTTCCACTTCTGTCTAACATGACTAAACCATTAAAGGAATTTACTAAAAAAGTTTTAATTTTTTTTAAAAAAAGATGAACTATCTGTACTTTAATGTAATGTGTCATCTACTGGTTTTGGTGCAGTGCTCATATAAAATGATCAGCTTATTGCATATGTCTCAAAAGCTTTGACAACCATGCAACAGAACCAAATTATGTACAGATTAAAAAGAACTTTTAGCTATTGTATCAGTGGCGTCAGAACAATATTTTAACTGGGAGGGCCAAAGTTTGAGTAGGCGCGAACACTTTGGGGGAGGGGTGCACTCCATTTTTTTAAAAATCAAGAAAATAAAAATGTCAAAATATTCGATTTTTAGAAGAACCTTTTTTTTATTCGACCCTAAGGAACCAAAAACAGATAAACTGATCGAGTTGGCCAAAAAAATTATTAAATGACTAAGATAATGACTTTT
>JAUZNC010056587.1:1267-14185 GCA_034780395.1 Vannuccia rotundouncinata | reverse complement strand
AACCGAGCTAATAAGCTTAAATCGAATGTTTTCCAACATGATATTGACTGTTTTCTATTGATATAGACAGCTAGTGATATTGTGGGATTAGATTGTTATGATATCTACGATTTGGTATAGATATCTCTACCTATTTCTCACTCTCAAACCGAACCTTAACGTATGGGTCCAACAATTTTTCTGTCATTTAATTCAACTACAAAAAAAAAATTTAATATTTTTTTAAATTCGAAAATTTTCAAATTCATATTTGAACTTTGTACAACTTTACAATTAAATAAAGTGCAAACTATTCAAGATAATATTAAAAAATTTATTTTTGATTTAGCAATAATAATTTAATTTTCAGTTAATTATTGATTAATGACATCAATCTAGATAATTATTGATTTTTCGGTTTTTATCATAATCGATAATTATTATAACTTCAGACTCCTGATCATCGTCTTCGTATTTATGCTTGTGATCTCTTTGAAATGGAGCAGTAAGTTTTTTTGATGTACTTGATTGATGTGATGTTATTATTTTCGTATTTTATTTCAGCCTTGGTGAAGAAAAGTTTGATCTAATTGTCGATCGAGGATCACTTGAAGCAATAGCTCAAGAATTACGAACTCAGTAAGATTTTGTCTATTTTATATCTCTTCATTTTTGATATTCTTATCAGCATTCTTACATTTAAGGTATCTTAAACTGATAACCAACGTGTTGAAGGCGGATGGTATGTGGATGCTCATGACAGTGTTTTACGACATAACATTACATACTCCACCTCCAGCTTGTATCACGGATGAAGACTTGGCAAATATTATTGGTGGGTAGATACTGATATCTTCAGTTTATAAAATTTTATCATGCATAATTGTCTTATCAATTTATCGTTCTTTCAGGAAATCGTTTTACAAGTGAACTAGTCGCATACGGTCCTGCAGAAATTAAGCCTATTTTCAATCAAAGGGTCACACTTCATTCTCTTAAACATTAGTTTAACTTGATGCTTTACTTATATATTATTAATCTAGACCGGCAAACTGATCAAAGAAACGTCCAGAGCGCATTTCAGTTATAAACGGTATTATTTTCGTTTTAAAGAGGAAATTCAATCAATGTTATATATTTTAATAGGCTTTTGATCATAATATATATTGATTGTATTCCCTCTTTAAAACGAAACTATTACCGTATACAATTGAAATGCTCTCATGAATTTCGTATTGATTATCGATATAGATTTATTCCTCCGCATACGTTTATTACTATTCAATATTGATCACTTTGTCGGTCTAGATAAATAATACATAAGTCATTGACTTATGTTAGTGGCGATATTTAATATTTTGCTGCAGTTTGACTTTTGTAAATAAGTATTATTTGAAATTAATTGTTTGTATAATCAATTATAAATTTAATTAAACAAATCTTTTTGTTATCTAAAAGTACTTTTAAATCATTATGTTCTACTTGGTCTCGTCTTTTTCGTCTGATACGTTGAGCATTTATAATTGATAAAAAATACACCTATAAATTTTAATATTTATAGTGTTTGTGATCTTTTTAATTAATGAATGAATAATTAATCTTATGAGTAAATTTGACGCAAAATTGTTGGTAGTTAGCGAAATGAACATTAAAATGAAACAATTTGAGTCCCTACTTAGTGAATCCTTTTAAAAGTCAATATATTATTGTATAAATCATACTGCTTAGTACAAGAAGGTCTTGAAATAAATTTCAACTAATTAATGATTTCAACAAATTTTAAAATGTGTTTTCAGTAGTATGCAAATGATTAAATTTTCGTGGTTACTACGATTTCGAATTAAACTAATGCCTATATATTTTCGTAGGTGCTCGTGTCTGGTCCGACCAATATTAGAACATTTTAATGAATCCAAAATTATTTAGTATCACTAAGATATTTTATTGTCCACAGTAATTACAATATTTTTAAATTTAATAGTCGAAACAATTTTACTCGCAATTTTATTTTGAAGATTAAAAAATGAATATTTTAAATAATAGTTAAAATTAATGTATATTTGTTTGAATATGTATCAAGCCGGTAAACCTAAATAATCAGCTGATTGTAAAATTAAAAATATATATATATGTACAAAAATATTTAATACGACTAATATGTACAAAATATTAAATTGAAATATGCACATTTAAATTTTCCTTTTGCTACATATATATTTCTTAATGGGAATTTCAATACCAATTTCTTCAAAGTTTTCATATTAGATTAAATTCTACTTGTTTATACCATCAAGTTTTTATCCCTTTAAAAATTAAATTATTATTCTACATTATTAATAATATGCCTATTGACACTATACGTTCTCTACAAACTGAACTATATTTTGTAATACCTAGAATATATGAATGTGGGTGGATAATCGGATTTTTATATTCCTGATATTATTTTTACAAATAAGAAAATTATTTACAGTTGATACAGATTGTAAGAGCATATTTTTTCATCACTATAATTTATTATGAATTCATACATACTTACAAACATTTTTTTAATTTCTCTAAATTTTTTATCTGATTATTTCCTTCAGTATCTCAAAGTTTAGATTTTGAAATAATATTTTAAAATTTATTATAAAATAAAATTTTGGGTTTGAAATTTCCCCTCTGGAATCAAATTAGAACCAATGTTGACTTTTCCTAATATTAAAATTTAATTTGAAGTTCTCAACTGGTTGTGGTTCCTCCAGTTAGGGACTTGCACATTTGCAAACCTCAAAATTAATATTTTATTAAAAGTAGCTAACTGGTTGGTTCCAGAGGAAATCTCAAACTCAAAAGATTATTTTAATAATTAATTTTTTATAATATGTAATAGTGGGAATTACAATTAAAATCTGCAAACATGATAAATGTTTGTCAATTTATATTAAGGTCTCTAACTGGTTAACCACAGGGGTGTGATTCTTCTGATTTGTTTACATTTGTTCACCCTTTACTGTTTGAGTACATTCAGTTATATACTTTGCACTTGCCCCATAAAAAAATATATTAATAAATATAATATTTCACCCCTGGTATACATTTTCTGATTCTTTATCATTTATAAATCTCTCCCCTGTGCCCAGTTTTGGACAGAGAAAAAGTCCCTAAATTGTCCTCAACACATGTTGTCAGCTATTATATAAAAAGAGGATATAAGAGAAAAAAAATTATATAAGAGGAAAAACCTGTGCCTAGTTTTAAAAAATCTGCACTTTTTATACTATTTTTTAAAAATTAATGTGCATATACAATCAATATATAAAAACTATTTTAGCAATCACTTATCATTTTGATTATATTTTTTCATGCATCACAGCAGATTTAGTGTGAAACTGAAACCAGCATAAAAAACAAATGTCATTTTTTATTTGATATTTCTGTGCTTAAAATCAGAAACTCACACCCAAGATCTTGCTAAAATTGCCATCCAAATTTTTTTGACATAAATCATTGCAAGTAAAATAACTTATTTATTAGATATATGTACAACAATCTATTATCATCCAAAATTAAATTTGACATGTAACACTTTTGTACATAGTTCAACCAAAAACAGTGAATATAATGCCCCTCATAACAAGGGTACAACTAGACCAGGTGTATAAAGTTTGCTAGCCTTTTTGATAATACCCAAAAATCATATATTAATGTCATGTATATTGATAAAACATCGATCCAAAAAAGATGGTGATACCAAAAATGACACCAAGAAGATGTGTATTATTTTAATAGTTATGTTTATTCTTGGTGCCAAATAAAAATGCACAATTTCCAACAAGCCTATCAATAATATGTTGAACCTATGCATACTGAACAACAAGTAAAATGAGATGTGGACAATTGTATATTTACTGGAAATCATGATTTATTCAATATTTTTTGAAGATGTTATGCTATGAAGTGGTATGAGTAGAGCCTCTGCTCAGTTTAGCATATGAACTGTAAAATAACAGCATTCATTTCTAAATGCAGAACTCATATGTAATAACTTTTAATAACATCCTTAATTGTATCATGTGGTGTGTGGCTGGTTTCCTGCAAAACATTCATCACATTGTTTTAGTTTGGCACCAAGAATAAACATAACTGGTAAAATAATACACATCTTCTTGGTGTCATTTTAATATCACCCTCTTTTTTGGAGGGATGTTTGATCACTACAGTATACATGACATTATTATCTTATTATTGGTACCATTTTATGACCCTGTAGTTTATTTGGGGATATTGACTTATTTTTATCAGACTTTCAGAAAATACAACAATAAATATACTCACACCATATTTGATACACAATGTTATTTGGGTTTCATTTAGTATCTTGTTTATTAACTGAAACATGCATAGGCTGTCAGACTATTTGGTATTCAACAATAATAGTTTACCTTGTAAGTACCTATATATATATATATGCTTAATTGAATTCATAGCTATTATTAAAATGTACATCACACATTTACAATTGTTTAAATGTATCTTAATTTTGTCTAAATGTATGTTTTTTTAGTATATTATATTAATAAATATTTTCATGTTGTCAGGAAACACTTCCTTTGATTTTAATCTAATAATAAGGTGTCCTCAAAGTTATCTCTAGACATTAAATTTTATTTTAAATGGTATTGAGATTTTTAAAAGTCAAACATACATGGTTGCTGGACTAAAATAAGGAGTGATAAAATAATAAAATACACCTGTAAATGCTTATAATTTATAACTCTTGTAAAAGTCTATTAAGTTGACATTTTGTATAATACACAAGGGGGTGTTTTATATATTTTTTTCAATTTACATATGCTAATTAAATTATCCATGGCCTATTTTGCTACCATGAAAATTAAAGGATTGAATTTTAGTTTTTTCTGGTGTAGATTTAATAAATGTTTTTATAGATACCTATTGATTGATTTATAAGTAGTCTCATAAAAGTATTTAGTAATAATACAACAAATAAATTGTCCCAGAATAGTCCAAAATTTTGAAATATTTTTTAAAATAAAATAAATATAAAATAATTAAAATATAATACAAAATAGGTTTCATATTAAATGTACAAATTAAGATTACCCTTAAATTGAACCTGACATTACAAATACACAAAAAAACAGTTTTTAAAAAGCAAGTAATGGTGTTCAAACAATTCGCCAATAGCAATAAGGAAAAACAGGTTAAAAGCAGTAAACAAGTTAACATAGAAAAGTTAAAAACAATAAAAGGGTCTATATGAAGTCATTCTGGTTTGAATGACACCCTATTTTTTATTGTTGAGGCCCTAGGTAATTTTCTATCAATTATACAAAATTCATCAATTTAACAAATATTTTTTTTGAAAAAATGATGTGTCTGGAAATCAACTAAGAAATGACTTTTATTCATTTTTTCACTTTGTTCAAGTTGGTTTGGAGCTAGAGGTTACAAAAAAACAAATATCTGTTGACTATCATGAAACAGAGCTCTCCTTGCTTTACTTAATACTCCTTGCTTTTTAGCATCCTCATATTCTTGGCTGATGATGCTACCATATCATATAACTCATTCAACACATGACTCATTGAGTCACTCTCATTCTGCTCATGTTTTTTGACATAAAAGTATAATATTATTCTCTTAAGTTTTCTGAAAATTATGGATTTGTGCCTAAAGTTTGTATTACATATCAGGGAAAATACTTTTAAATTTTGACTTAATGCCATATTACTTACTGCTGCCACTTTCTTTTTGCTTGTTGTAATAATTTATACTGACTCTTCTTTCATTAAAATATTAATAGTTATTTTTATTATTTAGTATGTTTAGTTATTATTATTACATTTAGGACAAAATCTTTACAGGAGCACTGTATGCTGATAAAATATACACTAAATATATGCAATGTTACAACATACTGCACCAGTATTCTGGGATAATCAAGTCCAGATATCAAATCAGTATATTGTGCTGTTTGACAAAAATCTCATTGATTCAATACAGTCTAAACAAATTGATGTGCATGTTCGATTCTGTGATTGTGATATCAATGTAGCTGGATTGAATTTTCTGTGCAGAAGGCCCTGAAGTAAGCCAAGTCCTGACAGATGTTGGTGGTCCAATTCAAAACGAATTTATATAGTGCTGCTGACCAACTTATGTAGCTTATTCATTGTCCCAAAGTTTTTAATGACTGGACCCCAAATTCTTTTTGATCACCAACTGCAACCCCCTCCTATTAGCTGGTGAAGTTGTCCAAATTCCATTCAAAAAGAGGCAGATGATAGCAATATAATATCTACAAACCGCAGACCAATGAGATTCGCTTTTTCAATAGAAAGACAGACAGGGTTGATGACTTCTGGTGCGATGTTTACGTCATATTCTTGTAGGTGGCACAGGTTGTACAGATGGCTCTGGTGTCCCCAGGTCAAGCAAAGAGTTTGTTAGAGGAAAGATGATCTGTTGTATTCAGTTTGGTGGAATATCCAGGGTGGCCGTTGACTCCAAACTGCTAGCTTCTGCTTCCTCAAGAAGGACAACGTATGGGAGCAAAGGGAGATGGGAGCAAAGCAAAACCAAGGAGTATGAACTTGGAGAAGGTTGTCGACTACTTGTTCAAGGAGTCTGCTGAGATGGCCCTGATTTCTGAAATGTTTCATGCAACAGTTGCGTCTTTTGATTAAATTTAATGCGATTTGACAAAAGGACAAATAGAAAAATAGATGGCTTGGTAAAATTGCAAACAGATTGATAGGTAAAAGTTAAATGGTCTGTCTGTTATTGTGCATACAATTTTCTTCTTTTATGCATTTTGAATCATTCATCACGCACAAAATCTTGGTCATAAGTGACATTGAGAAAATAATTCCTCTTTCAAATATAACAGTTTGAATCTATCAAAACAGTGTGAGATTATCCATTCAGACTATCGTCTACTCTGGATAATCAAACAATTTAGGTTAAATGCAAACAATTTTGTTCTGATTAGCTGGAGTGGTGATTAGACACAAAATTAATTTATGTTTATAAGTCGAACTTTTATGATCATTACCCAAACAGTGATATAGAAAATTTACTTTTCTCAGACAATGGATTCAAATATGGATTCAAGGATTGTAATTTAATATAAATAAGAATATTTTACTGCTGTTCAATTATTTTTTTGTTATTTTTAATCTCTAGCTAATACTTTGGTAGTTCATTTTTAGTGGTGCCTCGCAATTAAAATAGGCACACAATTTGCAAAAATGATCCTCCTATGCTATGTTGTATAATTGATGACAAAATTAACTATCCTCAGGGTTATTTACGATGAAGGTAGTTGATGTTTTATGATTAGTAAATGTGAAATACATTGATGGAGGCATAGAGACCGTTCTGCAAATTCTGTTCACAATTCACAAATTGGTAATTTTTGTTTTTAAGATTGTCCAAAAGAAAATGACAAAAGGCAATTTGACAAAGTAAGTTCATAAAAATTATATTTTATTATACATTATAAATTTTTACTTTCCTTACTTCATTTCAGTTTTGTTACAATGACAATGTTTATAATTTAACAAACAAAAGAACGTATTTTAAATCATGGAAATATTTCAATTATTTTGTGGATGCATTAGCAGTGAATTGTAGATTTTGGGACTGCTGCTATCCATCTTCAAAAGAGATTCCTTTCGATATTAAAGGTGAACATATTCTACTGGTCATTGCACACTTATTCATTCATAAAAACTAAAGAGGGTGTTTTGAGTCTTATTATAATCCATTTAAACTTGATTTCAGGTCTCAAAAACGACATCAGAATCAAATTGTTTGGCCAGAATCATCTTCAGTCTGCAATTGTAAAATCTATAAAGGTACAGACATCTGACCATAAGTGGAGGGGAGATTCTTTCTTCTCTCCATAAAAAGTGTTCAATTTGATCTTTGTGAACAGGAACTCTGTTTGTTGTTGTTGGTGTTTCAGAATCATTTCGAATCCTCCTCCCCTCCCAAAGCTCTTGTTCTTCTCTTGGTGGGGGGTGTTGGAGTGGGCAAATCCTTCACTGCAAAACTCATTGTAAACCGCCTTTACAGAGGAGGCTTTGCCAACCCTCATGCGCACCTCATAACTCAAGATTTCTTCACAGGTTTACACTCCCTATCGGCTAAAAGGGTACCACCTCCTATTTCTGTTTGAGAATTATTGATGCTAATTGGCTGTTTCTCCACAGACTCGTCTTCTGTTCTGGATACAATCTCGGGTGGTCCTCTGCCAACATTCTTGTTTCGTGTTTGACGACGTCGGTCACTCGGATGAGGTTGTTATCGCTTTGCGGCCCCTTCTCGGATATTTTACAGACATTGAAGGAGTCATCTTTAGGAAAGCTATCTTTATATTTATCAGGTGGGTATAAGATTTTGTTGAAATGAGTGTTTCGTGGTGGAAGATCAATTAATCATGCTTCATGCACAGTATCAATTGCGCCTTTACTCTATAAATACGCCTAATTCAGTAAAGCTGTCTTATTGAATTTGTTTGATTATGGCTTTGCATCTAACTTTAGGCAAACGTATTTTTGTATTGGAACACTGGTTGCAGCATAAAAAGTGTTACAGATCGGTAGCTGCAGCATATGAACAACAGTTTCCTGGTAATCCACCTCCTTCAAGACAAACAAAGAGCTCCATAGCCAAGAAATTTCATGAAACTGGAAATGTTTCTGATAAAAGAAGGAGTGGTCGCCCTGTTTCAGTGGTTACAGAGGAAAACAAGGAGAATGTACGTAACCTCTATGCAAATACTCCTGCTACATCACAAGTTCGCGCTGGACTGCAATTAGACATAGATAGACGAAGTTTGCGGAGAATTATGAAACAACTAAAATTGAAAATGTGGCGCCCTCGCCTTCTGCATGCTCTTAATGATGACGATTTTGACAGACGGCCCGAATTTTGTGCATGGTTGTGTGATGAATACCCTAAAGGATCGTATCATACGGACAGATGAGGCAACCTTTAAATTGAATGGCCACGTTAACCTTCACAATGCCGTTTATTGTGCTGAGGAAAACCCCCGTCTCTTGACATGTTACAGAACTTTGTTTTACCTTTGATAGATCCTGATGATGTATGGATGCAAGATGGTGCACCTCACCACTATTCTTTAAATGTCCGCAATTGGTTGAATGAGCATTTTGAAACATGGATAGGCAGACGTGGTACGATAGACTGGCCACCGAGATCGCCCGACCTAACTCCCTGTGGCTATTCCATGTGGGGGATTTTAAAGGAACGTGTATATTCACAGGCCAATATCCGCACAATTCCAGAACTAAGACAATCAATAGAGAAAGAGTTTCGAAATCTCAATGATGACAAAGAATTGTGCTGAACAATTGCACACTCTGTTTTTAATAGAGGCCAAACTTGTATGGAAAAACAGGGATAAAACTTTGAAAATTATTTGTAATCATTTTGTAACCATGCTCAATTAAATAAGTGTTTGTTTTTTGTGTTTTATTATCATGTAATACAACTTTGATTTTAATTAACAATGGTTCTATTTTTCCATATATTATGCCCACCCGGGTCCTGTACTTACGTCGGATTATGATTATTTAAATTTTACACTGAAAATGAAACATTTCATTTTTGATTATTTAACATATCTTTTATAAAAATCATCAAAAATTCAGAATTATAGAAAAATTATAAATAATTGCTTCTATATTAATATATTTATGTAAACAAGACAATTCACCGTGTTTTCACAAATGTTGGCTTTCAACATGAAACTCTATCTACAGACTGTATTTAGGCACATCGCTATTTTCTGTAGTTCAATTCCTGAATAAAATAGCTTTGCTGAAATGATAATCAATCAAATTCTAATTTTACAGTTCATTCGGAAGTAATCAAATTCACAAATCAGCCCAATTGGCAAACCAAATCGGAATTCAACGAACGAAAATCAAGATGGAATTTCTTCAAAAGGATCTCACCCCTCAAGGTTCATAAATGCACATTTTCACTCCCCCTGATTCACATTAAACCTCTTCCTATGATCTACTTTGAGCAGCAATGGTAGGCCCACCGTCGTGGTTCAGTGACCTCACAGCCTTCAACTTGATCGATATCGTCGTTCCTTTCCTTCCTCTGCGGGTATCGGAGGTTGAAGAATGCGTGCTGGCGGACGCTGAGGCTAAAGGTCATTCTCCGGTCAGCCAGGAGCTTGTTGGTAGCACACTCGCTAAGTTGCACTTCACGACCACAGGCACCAACAGCTTCGCTTCGGCCGGGTGTAAAGGTGTCTCAGAGAAGGTCGATTTGACGTTTCCAGAGATGTGATTGCCAGCCAATTGATTTGTTTTAACTTATTTGATAGTCGAGATTGTTGTTTTTAAATTGTTCTTGCGATACTTTTTGTATTATATTCTGCTTTATATTTTCACAATTTTGTTACGTTTTATTAATCCTCATTGTTATTTACACCATTACTTGTCACTATCTATGTAAATTGATGTACAGCTTCACTCTATAGTTTATAAATGATTTGTTAACGAGAATATTTCACTCAATATACTATTTTATAATACAACTCTTGATAATATTATTTATTATGGGGTGCTTAGCTTATAGAAATTGCTAACCGAGCTTTCAATTCTCCGCAGTTACAAAGTTATAGAAATAATAAAATGAGTTATTTTGGAACATCATTTATTTATGTTTGAGATCGCAATTTGAACAATTTAGCTACTCTGAAATCGTCACAATGATCCGGGCATAAGAGAAAGTTGTTTTTTAAAAATTACTTGAGTTGGTAGAAATGTACAATTAAAAATGCTTTTTGCTTGCGACTTCAAATTAATGAATCCTGCTCAATATTGAAATACTTTTTGTCTCTCGCATACGTTTTAGGTATGACTAATTCTGAAGTGATGTTATGAATAGGTTCACAAAGATCTTAAATATGTTTGATTTTATCCGATTGAATCCACTGTTACCTTTTCCTCAATCAAGTGGATGTGTATTTATGTACTCTAACCTGTTGTTTTGGTGTATCGCTTGAGACAATACTTCTATTTTTCGTTCGTGCTGTTTCATACTTGCTTATTGAATGAATTTATGGGCACGTCTACTACACGAATACAATGAATTCATTTGTTTTAATTTATCGTCAACATCTTTCTCTAAACCAGCTTTGTTGAGCCATTTTTAAGCCAGAATATTTGGTTAATCTCAAGCTGAGCTGCCTATTTTAATTGTACAAAATAATGCAGGCTTAATTTCCCTGCGGGTATAAAACCGCACTGAAGGGTTTTCTGAGAGGCATTGTTACAAACCAGTATATCGGATTTCTGAAGAGAGGAGAATTGTGTCAAATTAATTATTAATACCATTTAGTGATTGCTATGGGTGGAGGTTCACCCTTGACGTTGCTATGAGAACAATTTGGAATGAAATAAAACAAGGATGTTTTGTCAACGTTCTCATACTTACCTAAACCATAATGGAAGATTGTATGCCCACCATTCCGCTGCTTTCTCCCACTTAATTATGGCATCGGAACCAAAACCAAAGGCTCGACTCAACAATGGTGTTGCGCCAGCGACAAGCAATCCCTTTAGTGTTTTCAGCAAGGCTGGAAGGTTCAGAGCCCATCTCGGAGTTCATCATCTCACTGCGACAAACATTCAGCACAGACTTCGAGTCAAATCCAGAATTCAGCCGGTTCGATTTGAGAACTCCTATCATTTAACTCCGGCTTATGTGATTCCTGTCCGGCAAATTGAGGATATTCTCGGTGAAATATTAACCCCATTTCTGGATCGTTTCAAGTCTAGTGGAAAGGTTTCCACATCTCAGAATCCACGAATAACTGGCTCGCTGGTTATGGAAATCGTGGAAGAGGTTAAGACAACAGTTATGCGTCTGGTCAAATTGCCTCGTCACAAAACGGTTTGTCACGTGACAGTTGCGGAAGAGTGTGGAACCACGATGAGCCATCAGTCCCGATGTCTGTGGGATGTGGATCATGATAACTACGTCAGTAAGACTGTCAACAACACCAAAATCTTCATTTGTGCAGCGCTTTTTTTTGTCTACTATGAGTGAGGTCACTATTTCGTACTCAGTGCATTTAATTGTATTATACAATTGCCTAACCCTATACCTTAATTAAGCCGTAAGTGATCAACAATATTTATTGAAATATGTATGTTATTTCATTAATGATTTTATTACTAATTTTAATGTTCAGTTCCATTATTAAACGCAACTTTGAATAAATTATAGAATTTAATGTTCCAGATTATTTTTATTGCACAAAACAAGTGTTGCATTGATTTTGAACCGAACAAATTAAAAATATTTTCGTAGAAAAACATTTCATTAATTTGACGAATATAATTTTAACGAATTATGATAAGATGTGTCATTTAACGTGTCAAGATGTGTCATTTAACGTGTCAAGATGTGTCATTTAACGTGTCAAGATGTTTCATTTAACGTGTAAATATGTGTCATTTAACGTGTAAATATGTGTCATTTAACGTGTCAATATGTGTCATTTAACGTGTAAATATGTGTCATTTAACGTGTCAAGATGTGTCATTTAACGTGTAAATATGTATCCTTTAGCGTGTAAATATGTGTCATTTAACGTGTCAAGATGTGTCATTTAACGTGTAAATATGTGTCATTTAACGTGCCAAGATGTGTCATTTAACATGTCAAGATGTGTCATTTAACGTGCCAAGATGTGTCATTTAACGTGTAAAGATGTGTCATTTAACGTGTACAGATGTGTCATTTAACGTGCCAAGATGTGTCATTTAACGTGTAAAGATGTGTCATTTAACGTGTAAATATGTGTCATTTAACGTGTCAAGATGTGTCATTTAACGTGTAAATATGTGTCATTTAACGTGTCAAGATGTGTCATTT
>JAUZNC010056586.1:0-14187 GCA_034780395.1 Vannuccia rotundouncinata | reverse complement strand
TCAACATGGATGTGTGAAAATCGCGCACTAGGAAGATCAAATGGCTGAAGTGGAGAATTGACATGACGATGCACTTTAGCCTGCTGGCATTGCAAACATTGAAGCGTCCAAGTAGAAATGTATTTTTTGCAACTTTTCTATACATAACGGGCAGTTATTAGTTTTATAGTGGCTCGAATACCGGGGTGCGAAAGACCGTTCAGAATCTGGAACAATCGACGTCGTAACGTTTGTGGCACTAAAGGACGAGGATGATCTAAAGACATGTCACAAAGTATCTGTTGAGGCGCACCAGGTAATTTCACGTATACCAACTGAAGCGATGATGGCTCCTGAAGCGTCAAGTCATCTTGTTGTTGTTTGAAAAAGTCAAGGTAGTCCATTGAAACAGGAAGAATGCCTTTAACCAACTGAATCCGAGACAGCGCATCCGCGACAACATTATCGTGACCTCCAACATGACGTATATCATTTGTAAATTCCGCGATATAAGACAAATGTCAAGTCTGTCGTGGTGTCCATTTGTCAGAAGTGCTCGACAACACAAAGGTGATAGGTTTGTGATCTGTTAGTATGAAGAATTCGCCCACTTCGACGAAGTGCCGGAAATGCCGTTTTGCAAGATAGATGGCCAACAATTCGCGATCAAAGGTAGAGTATAGAGTTTCTGGATCTCTTAGCTTCCGAGAGAAAAAGCTTCACCATCCTGGGACTGTTCCAAAACTGCTCCAACTGCCACATTAGACGCGTCCGTAGAGATACGGGTCGGTGCGGTTGCATCGGGGTAGTTAAGCATAGTCATTCCTTCCAGTGCTTCTTTACTCTTTTTGAAAGCCACAAAACATTCATCTGTCCATGTCCACATCTTCTTACAACCCTGTAGCAATGTATACAGCGGTTGAAGAACCTCGGCACAACAGGGAAGAAAATGGTGATATAAATTAATTAATCCGAGGTATTCCTGCAGGCTGGTCTTATTGGTAGAAGTGGGAAAAGTACGGAGTGCCTCGATACGATCCGGGAGAGGTGATGCTCCTGTAGCACTGACGCGGTGCGCCAAAAATTCCAGTTCTGGAAATCCAAAAGCACACTTATCCGGGTTGATTTTGGATTTTGGATCCGAACTTCGTTGACTACTTCGTTCCTTCAAAAGCATTGAAAAGCGGTTGATAATTTTTCCATGAATACATTTTTTTAATTTAGTGTAGAGTAGTTTTACTGGATATTTCACAGTTTTTTTATTGTAATTCATCTGTATTTTTTCTGTTACATCATATTACTCTGTATAACCATCCGGTAAACTTTGAGATGTATATAATTCCATTTCAGAATCGAAATGTTCAATAAAAAGAAAACAGGTACAATAAGTTTTAATAGCAATTTTTATATCGATCAATTGAGCAGTTATATTGTTCCAAAATAATGTTTGTAGTGATTATTTGTCTCATACATTTTTATGCTGCAAGGTTAGCTAACATATAATAATTAAAAATTTCAATTTATATGGAAATATATGAAAAAAGAATCTCGCTCAAAATATATCTTATCGGGACGTGCCTCAAAACTATGTCTCAAAATTATGTCAAAACTAAACCAGGCGCGCCGATAGGATTATATAAAAGGGGGCGTTTTTTGAATAAGCGCTATTATGGAAATTAATGGAGATTAATAGCTGCTTGACACTTGGCTTTTTTAATGTTAGTAAGTCCATTGATGTTCATATAATTAGTTAAAACTAGGCTTTTAAAATATGATCTTTTTTTTCCTGATTATGTGACCGAGTTGGTCATAAATTGTAATATTATCTGTGGTATCTGTAAAATATACACAATAGCATTCAGGTTAAAACCTGCTGAGTAGACTTTTTTGCTACACATGCACTATATAGGTGACATTTTTAAATTTATATATATATAACCTACAGTTCTTCCTTCATGCTTAACGATTGTTTCATCTGGTTCCTTCCTTTTAGGACAGTTGACATACACGTTTAGACATATGTTTAATCTGCTTCACTATTATATCTGCAGAATTCAAATACTCAACTGTAGTAGCTCAACAGAATATCATTGATACAAAATTACAAATTTATATTCATTATTATTAATATTTTAATCATCTTACAAATAATATATGTATAACTTTTTAAGAACTATACTGAAACTCTGCCTTCTTCACATACTATATGACGTTGCCGTTGATGCAAATTTTATTTTATAGTGCTATCTGGTCCAATTATTTCAACACTATTGTTTTTGCGAAGAGATAAATTTTATATTTCTTTACAAAATAATGAATAATAGAAGAATATTCATCTTCTGGGACCAATACTATAAATCTAGTATATGATGATGCCATTATAATCTAATGTATTACAATTACTAAGGACAGATGCAATGGCTAAACTATCTGCTAATGGAGCTATTAATTTCGCAGCTTGAGGTGGGGCTAGCAATTCTAACAGTGGAAAAAATCCTCCAGTTTCAGAAGTTGTAGATGATGGTTTTTGAACCAGTGGGTTTTAATCAAAACGATTGGTTCAAAATATTTGACATTTTTATTAAGTAATATGATCCTAGGGATTATCAAATATGTAAGTTTTAAGTTTCAGAAATTGTACATTATTTTTTATGAAAATTTTATTGTTTTTCCATATTAAAGAATAGGAGAAATTTCTATGGTTTTCATCCAATTTTCCTGAAAGTGAAAATAATATTCCACTTTTGAATAAATTGATGCATATCATTTTGTTCATCTAAATGATTTCAACATATTAAAAGTAAAATTACATTGAAAAGTCACGTTTATCATTTTACATAAACCTATTACTATTAGTACTAAAGCCTATTTTAGGCATATTTTAGTTTGAGAACCAATATTCAAATGTATCTAGAAAATAATTAGTTTGACTTATCCATATAATTTCGCTTGAAATATGTTGAAAACGATTAAACGAACAAAATAATAAGAATCATTAAAGTGTGAATAACATGTTTTTTTCTATAAAATGTGCATTTTCATGAAAATTAGGTGAAAACTATAAAAAATTCTCCTATATGGAAAAACACTAAAATTGACAAAAAAGAGTAAAGTACAATTTCTGCTACTTAAGACTTACATATTAGATCATTCCATGGATCATATTACTTGATAACAGTATCAAACCTTTTGCACCAAATATTTTGATTAAAGCCATCTGGGATCTATAATTATTTGCTGATGTGAATGCATGTAATGTTTCCAATTAAAGTACTGAGGAGCACGTCTAACAAAGCTATCTTAAAGTTCTCTACTCTTCCAGAGTTAGTAGACAACTTTTGTAGAGAGATAGTAGACAACTAAATTTACGTTTCACTAATAAAAACTATCCCTAATTTTTATTATATAGTTGACTTCTAAATTGCTTTAATTGCTAAATTGCTGGTCTGATCCAAACACAGTACAATAGAATATCACAAATTGATGAGAAATTGGTTTATTTTGTATGACGTTATTCATTTCATCATTGCTCTAAACGGATTTCACTCTAAGATTTTTAAAAAATCAATAAGAAAAAAGGAAGAGATTAAACTGATCGTTCTGGGTATTCTGATTGCCCTACAATTTGTGTGCTGCCTTTATTGTTATCAAACTGAACCATCACTTCAAAGTATGAAACTTCAAACTGGATGCATGTTTTGTGGAGATATTGTAGCAGCCCTTTCTATAATTTTGCAAATATCAATATACGAGAAGAAGAAAATTATAATCTTGAAAAGATATCAACCAGGTCAGATTATCACAATGAAATATGATTATTTTATAAATATAATATTTATATTAATTTTATTTTTGTGTTTTAACTTTTTTTATAGCTTGTTTATCTTTTTTATATTTTCAGATAAATACCAATAATGTCTGCTCCAGCAAAATTATTAATCGCGAGTCTCTCGCAATAGATTTACAAATAATTTATGAAAGAAATGACTCCATTGTGCACATTTATTTCTGAAAACATATTACACATATGACTTACTGCTGTGACATTATATTTTGTAAATATTGTATTTGGCCGCAATGAATAAAATGTGAAATTATTGTTTTAAGTTTAATTTTATAATTGTTAAATTATTAAGTTATTGATTTCCTTAAAATGTCAGACTATATGCATTAGCCTGTTATCGGTAGTTATTATACATTATAAGCTTTTGCAAAAATCTGTACTTTGACCTTTGAAGGGACACATCCAAAAATATATATTGAAATATATGTCTTGAAATAAATTTTTATGACTCGGTATATATTGGAATTATAGATTTGTAGTTATTATTGTTCTATATATTAATTTTTGAAACATTGTACTATCTTTTTATTTATTTTATTTTTCAAATAGAGTTAAAAAATGATTAGACCCATTATTGACAAGTTTCACATTGAAATATTTTACTAATTTGATTATTTGTATTAAAAATATACTTTTAACAAATTTTAATCACTATTTAGATTGAAAATTTGATCTATAGTTATCATACAAATTAACATATTCTTGTTTTAAAATCTGCTTTTTTACAAAATGAATCAATTTTTTTTATTTTTATGAAAATCAAATGAATTTATATTTTTTCGTGAATAAACTGGGTACAATAATTAATTTCAATTACTACTAGTATAGCTATACAATACTTTAAAGTAGTATGGATAATATAAATAGTTTTCTTGTAATTTTAATCGCATGGCGAGCATTAATTCAGTATTGAGATGAAATATTTGAATAACGTAACTAAAGATGATTCTTCGAAATGTAAAATTCAAAATCCATTTCGATTGAATCTGTACATTATTTGAATATGTATTAAATATTTTCAAAAATATATTTTCAATAGATACCTACCTACATTATGCAAAATTTAATTTTATATTGACATTTCAGATAGATACTGTTTTATTTTTTTAATTTCAAATTAAAAAAAATTTCTTTGCGGTATGATTTTAAAATTTACATCAATGATTAATAGAAAAAATGTATTTATTGATAAATGGTAGTAAAATGCTTTATCATCTTTTGCCCTAGCATTTGCCCTAACTAGTACACTTATATACTTAAACCTAATATATTGTCAGCCAATCATATTACAACATCTGTAGGTTAATCAAGATATTAAAACTTGGACAATTATAAATGAACTTAATATATAAATTGAATAAAAACATAAATTACAAATAAATGGAAATGTAAGCATACATAATACGTTAGTTAATAAATTGATGAAGGATTTTAGTCGAAACGTTAGTTAATAAATTGATGAAGGATATACTCTTTTTTAAAAATACAACATTTTCAATAACGTCTGCGGAACAAAATACGAAATATTTTTTTTAATAAAATGGGAAACAAGTAAAATTGCAGAAATTGTTTTTACTTCATTAATTAGCAGTAACAATTAATTGTTTTTATGTAACAAAGGTGTTTCTATATGGAAACGTACAATGGTTTCAATCTGTCAGAAATCCTTGTAATTAAAACTGGAGGGTATTCCATCTGTCCATCATCAAGCAGAAATCAACGAGTGTGGAGGGTTTCTCGCTCTAATGTCATTTAGGTCTCAGGTGATGGCTTCTTACTTTCATTATCTATTATGCACTAACTAATAAAGTGTTGATTCATACTACTAAAAAAATTATTTAATATGCACGTCATACAAGTGGTATAAAACTGTAACTATATAGATATAAAAAGTAAAACTATCCAAAGATGAACTTAACCCGCGACTAATTATCACGATAAAAATGAATGGAGACTACTTATAAAAACGCAACAACATTTACAATGTACAACATATTTATGATACAATACAGAAACCTACCGTAAATGTGATATATTTATTTTAATATTTTCAAGTGTTGGCATAAGTCAACCTAATTTATTTTGTTATTTGATTGCAGTAATACCCAATATAACATGTTTTATGAAACAAAATCTTCTCTGATTGTGGAATTATTTCCCATTTTAAAAGTAAAATAAAAATATCAATTCATATATATATACTTTTATTCAATATTTTAATTATTTACCGTTGTAGAAACAAACAAACAAATTACTTGTAGGAATGAATAGTCACCATTTTCTGTTTAAGGTAAATATTGAAATAATATCAAACTTGATCATTTTCCCTTTACTGATTTCACGAGAAATAATTTCGTGTGTCAATGAATTGGAAACATTTTTGTAGGATTCGCAACAAATTGTCCATTTAAATTTTATTTCAAAATTAACTTCAAGATCAAAAAATATGTTCAAATTACAAAATAAATTGTGCATTAAAGACCCTTTGAACTAGTTTTACTAGTTTTAGTTTAAATGTTACAATTTTATGAAAAAATAATTTGATTTGATTACTGATTAAAATGAATGTACATCACACGAGAGTGTGAACCGTATTATAATTTAGCATGAATCTGCACCAAGTATGAGCGTCATTAAAAGAGAGTTAAAACAAAAATAAATAACAAAACGTTCAATTGGTGTTGTGATCTCTGTACTCGATACCGTCATCGTCTATTTTTCTGTTTTTGTAATCGTGAATGTCTGAAACAATGCAAACAGCCAGAAATTTGGATTTTTTTAATCCGAAGACTTAATTTACAAACCGAAAATGGACATTATGAATAATTGAAAATAACAATTTGTTTTTTCAGTCACACCGTACCTTGTACTTCATTCAAATTGGTTTTCTTATCGAATCTCAAAGAATCGTCAGATGAGAACGCAGCTATAAGACAATATTTAACAGCACCTATTATTAGATTAATGATTTAATCTATGGGACAAGATGTTGCATAACATTGGTAATTATTTTGTTGTTTCGAATAAGATTATTTTTACGAAATAATTCATATTATATAATTGTAAATCGTACTGTTAGTATACGAATGAAACTAACGTGATCAAACATTTGGTTTGAATAAATATTTCCTGCGTAAGAAAATATTCACTGAGAGTTGCACAAACAATATAAACATTGTGGCAACAAAACATTTTTAATATTATCCCTTAAACAATAAACCAAAAATATCGTCATCATTATTAAAAAGCTTATAGTAAACCATTAAACTATTTCATTATTTAAAAAATGTATCTATTACATTAAAACTGCTAAAATATTAAACGAATGGGCACATCACGGTCCTCTAAATCCACGTATAAAAAATATACTTACAATACAATTAGTTTAATAATACCTAACATATAAAAGAAGAACATCTTAAAGATACCTACATCAACGAATTATTTTACAACATCACAATTAATCACAAAACAATGCTAATTTAATTTTAAATAAATATTTATCCTCTGAAATCTGATATTTATTTAAAATTATATTAGCGTTCATAGGTGCTTTATTTATCTAATTAAAATATTTTGTTAATCCGATTCATTGAGTAAAAGTTACTTAACAATTAAATGGATTAATTGAAATAAACACCTTAAAAATAAGGATAAGCAAATCATAATAGTAATTTAATATTTTAAAATTATAAATAATATTTAAAATAATAAATTCCCAAATAAACTTTAATTTCTAATATGGTGGAGTGATTTAGAGAGAGGAAGAAAACATAGATATAGAAATAAAAACATTACATACTAACAATAGTTTCCCTGTGTAGAACAGGTTTGTAACACGTTTCGCCTAGAATGACCAAAATAAAAATGTAAGATAATTAGTGTGGGTTGCTTACCAAAATTAAAAATCGTCAGGAAACAAAACACTAAAAGTAAACGCATTTGAAGACTCATTTCTGCAGTTGACTCACAAGCAGTTGATTTTCAAGATTGAAGTATACTACAAAGGTTTTCCTTTTATATGATTTTATTAATTTTAGATGCTATTAATTTGATGTTGACCTGTTTTAATTGAATAACTAATTACTAATTAAATAACTGACATGTAAAACAAACATTTAGAAGATTGTGTAGTTGCTACCCGCTGCTTATAAGTGATTTTCTGTTACTTAAACAAAAATGGCATTTAATACAGGAAGTCAATCAAATCCAAACAATGTATAGGCAGCGAAATAAACTTCTGATCATGTCCAGCTTTGATTTTTTTACTAATTAATTGTTATACAATATTGAGTAATCAGACACAAACATTTAATATTTTGTTTAACATTAACAACACAAATATTTTAGATTAATTAACATGTCATCCCCTATATATATTTGGATCCGGTAAATCTCGATTATATTATTGTCAGCTTTTATTTTAAATTACAATAAAACATATTTTTAATGATATAAACTTTAAAACTATCGATTTTACAAAAATTCGGCATAACAATAGAAATGAGGTATTAAAAATATTTTAATTAATTAATTTGTTTCCGAAAGGTTCAGATTATTCAAAATGGCCGCCCACTTTTACCTTATTTCATATCTTGGCTTTCTTTGCTCGCGTTAAACATTTTTCTTAATTTTCTTTGATATGAAACTTTTCGTCTAAAATATGCTTCAATATATAAAATATATGTCGAAAATTTCAATTATTTTAAACAAATTGTCTTGAATTAAATGCATTTAATTAAGTATAGATAAAAATCAATTTTAAAATATACAGATGAAAGCAATAGAAGTATAAGACACCGTAAAAGCACTTATGAACACTGTATAAACACTAAAGCATTATGTGTGAGAGGTAACATAACGTTCTCGTATCATTTTAAGTATGCTTTACACTGAAAAATTACCTTTACCTTACTGAACCTCTATGGGACCGCCATTATATAGTTATCAAGTACATCGAGCAAGAGTTGGCCAAAAAAGTAAAATTTGTGATGACAATAGATCACGGTGTGTTTGCTCTTTTCAAGGTGAGGACTGGATAGATAGATATATACCTAATAAAAGTGGTCCGTAGATTGTTTCTTATAAAAATGAGTTTATAATATGTAGGTGTATTTTGAAAAATTCAAATATAAATTCAAATTCCAGAATTTGAAAAATATATTAATTTTTGTTCTTACATATAAATTTTGCTTTTCTATATTTTAAAACGACAAATGTATTGACCGGCAAATGAATATCTTTAAAACTAATCCTAATTATTTTGTTAAACTCTAGCAAAAATTAAGTTAAACTCCACTAAAATCAAATCTATCTACACTTTCGATTAACCGGATGTAAAACAGTCATAAATCGAAAATTTCCATAACAACATATTTTTCTTCAGGAAATAAAAATGAAGTTAAAAAATATTTTTTTATTTTTTTTAACATTTTAACTTCAATGACAAATTCCAAAATAAAAATTAGGTATAATAATACATATTAACAAAGTATAGTTAAACATTGTTTATGACAAAACACATAAATATTAAAATTTTATTAACTTTACTTTACAATCTAATATGTTTATATTTTCGATAATGCTAGTTTTGACGAAATATATTCTCTGTTTAAAATTTTTTACAAATATTTAGTGATTTCAAATATCAATCAATCTGAGTTATAAGAAAATCAAAATTTTTTTGAATCTTATAACAAAATAAGCAATAATTTCATTAAAAGATATTTTACTAAAATGAGTAACAATTAATACGTGTGGTCTATTATGATCTTAACCCTATCATACCGGGGAACTTAAAAACCGGGGGGGGGGGGCCAAATCGGCCCGCGCCCTATATTTCATCCCACAGTTTAACTATCACCTTGAAATTTGGTATGTAGTTAAAATAGATTATATAGAATGTGTATGCATACTAATAGTAATGTAGTTATCATGGTTTGATGACAGACAAGCGAGGATGCACCCTAATAGAATACATATTTGGAACAGCAAAAGTGATAATTCAGGAGCAATACTAAACTAGCTTATCGTAGTTGTGCCAAGTGTGCCAGAGAGCTTTGTGTATGGTACACATGCAGGGAAGGTGCCATAATTGTATGTAATGTGTGCCTATCAAACAGACTTTTATTTTACACATACATATATCTATATATAATATATATAAATAATTCGTTATTTATGTATGTATATAAATATATTATGAATAAAAATAAAATGAAAAAAAATTAAAAAATGGTCTTAACAGTTGCACAACATACTATTAGGAAAAGTCGGAGAAACCAGGTCTGTGGGCTTTACATTTTGAAAAATTCCATAAGAAATAAAACACCGCGGGCCGAATCGCCCCCCCCCCCCCCTGGTTAGATAGGGTTAAATATGAACAATTAGTCTAAATGAAATCTTTCCAGAAAGTGAAAATAGGCACCAAAAGTGAATAATTATTCCATCAAAAAATATTTACGATCATGCTAAAGTTTCATTAATATCCTCATCATTATTTTCAATGCTATTCACCTAACACTATTGAATATGACTTAACACTCCTCTAGAAGACACCCTGAGATACCAGCAAACATATCCCAAAACCACTGCAATTTATGTGAAGTTATGTCATGCATAGATCCTACTTACATGAAATACAATACGATTTATTATGACAGCCATCCAACGGTTCAAAGCCTCTGAAATACACGATTTTGATTTTCAATATTATTATTATAGACACTTCAAATTTCAAAATAATTTTCCTAAGTTTCTTGATTTGCATTAATTAATGGGTATTAGGTAAAAGGTAATAAATCATTGTTCAGACGTTGAAACTCTCAACATTAAAAACAAAAATTTATGACTTTAATATGATTTGTTGACTGACGGGTTTGGTATCAAAAGAAGAATATAACTGATAACCAATGTCTGCTATCGTTAGATAAACAGATATAAATGCAAATAAAAGATGCTTTATTTTCGATTCTCCAAAATTGTTACATCTTTTAAATTCCGAACTAAAATATGTTGCTTTTCTGTGTAACTCTACTGATTTCAACGTCCTCCCTTTATGTCGAAGCGGTTAGGGTTGGTAAGTTGTAATGCGAGCTTTTAATTAATGAAACTTATACCTACCTAACATAGTTTTGGAATTATATTAAAATCATTCACATGCTTATACTAATACCATTATAGAAAGTTCGCAAATTTGCTTCAAATTCACACTAATATATTAATTCAACTTTAAACAACACAATTTATGTTTTTAATGCAAAATCTGGAAACAGGAATGTATTACAAATGAATTATATAAATGACACCAAACCCTCACCTTCTACCTAATAAACTCATATATTATACACACGTCCAAACCGATTATTTAAAACTCAAATAATATAATATTTGCCTGCATACTGTATATTCCTGAGTTTCCAGACTTCACCCAATACAATAAAATAATAAAAACACAATTTAGTCCTAATGTTGTCATGATGCAATATATTGCAGCAATATTAATCAAACAAAAAATCTTATATTTTTATCTTTATTTGTCTTCCATAAGCATATATTTACAATGCGAAAGATTCCATCATTCATGAAAACAAATATTATACGAGAATATATATGTTATCTACTTATGCCTATTTTTCATGAGTTGTTATATTAACCCTTTTAGAAATATATTATTATAAGCTTTAAATCAAAAAAAATACTTTTAATCATACCTTTACGAATCGAAATACGTATTTAAATAAAAAGAATATATACATTCAAAAAATATTTATTCTTTTTACAGAAGTCAGACATCTTGTTTGCGTTAAATGTTAAAGCATCATGTGACACTTTTAAAATCAATATGAATAATTCTATTTATACTCATGTTTCTGATAAATATTTATTTTTGTAGGTACCTATAGGCTGTATGATTAAAAACAAGCATTTGCAATTTTTTAATTAGCGGATATCTATTATTTAATAATAAAATAAAGTAAAAGCACAGCTGTAGGTTTCAAGAATTTATTTCACAAATTTTCGAAGCACTGCTTCTTAGTCGTGTGACTGAGCATATGAAGTTGGTCAGGAAATAAAGTGACTAAATATACAGGTAGAAGAGTGTGTGCGTTACGCAATCAATTATAGATCGGATTAAATGAGAGAGGTTGTCTAGAAAACAGTTACATGAAGACATGGGATTATAATGACTAAAATAGTCAATAAACTTGAGTTAGACATTTCACTAAAACAAGAAGGAAGAGAAAATAACATCCTGAATTAGATAAAGGAATTCCTCGCGCTCGGTTTTGCTGTTGAGCGATTTTAATGGCCTCTCTTCTACCTGTATATTTAGCAACTTTATTTCCTGACCAAATTCATATGTCAGTCACATGACTAGGAAGCAGAGCTTCGAAAATTTGTGAAATGAATTCTTGAAACCTACAGCTTTTATTATTACTAATGCTGTATTGGGAGCAAAAACAATTTATATATTATTTAATATCTATTAACATTAATTAATTTAACTTGTTAATTAGCGGATATCTATTTAGCACTGAAATTTCAAATATAAATCGATCATTTATTAATTTTGTAATTTACGAAGTGTGCAGCAGATTATTTTGGTATGGAGTGTTTTAAAGATAAAATTTATTTCTTAATTGAAAGTCTATGACGAAACAACATGAATGCTGGAGAAATAAATGATTTTATAAACATAGTTTGGGCAAATGATTCCATTCTAAACTAGAATTTGTACAATTTGTGACAAATTTCGTGATGGAAAAAGAATCAGTTTTAAGAGGAAAAGGGTAGCGGTAAACCAAGAAGTCGAAATCAAGAAGGGAAAATGTTGAAACAGTACAACAATTGAATGAAGGAAATCTGTGTTTAACACCTAGAGATATTGCTTCCAATTGTTAGAAATATCTCATACTATATTCCCAATACTGGAATTCCAAAGAACATATTTTAACTCAATCGAAGAAATTTCTAATATTTAACTGAAAATTTACCAAATTTTACTGCTTAACGGATGACATCAGCTCTACAAAAAGCCATAGAGCATATGTATATGAGAAAGATAATTGAAAATAATGGAAATTATGTTTAGACTTTATCGTTTATTTATATAAACATTCTCAGTTAAAATTAATTGTGTTATTATTTTATGCTTAGAATTATTAATAAATTAAATTTTTAAAAATGACAAACGCTTGTTTTTAATGACACACCCTATTAATATGTGTATACATCTAACAAGAGTGTACTAACACAGCTTAATTTATTGATAGAACGCTTCTTTGAAACAATTTATCTATAAAAAAGGTTTTATAATAATTCGTTAAAATGAACAATCCGAAACAGAAACATTTAGCTATTTTGATAAATCTTTTTAAAATTTATAATAACTTGTAAAAATGTTTACTGATTTGATTGGCAGAGATTTTTTATCATAACCTATTTTTTTTAATTTTTAATTTTGAATTCATATATTGGATTTTTTAGGGATCTTTATCGGGAGCAAGAACATCAAAACAACTTTTGTGAAAAATATGATCAGGTCACTCGAGCAAAAACATGACATCATCTTTAATGTTTCAATTTATGAATCTAAGGGGGGCGTTGCTGCTATACAAAGCGGTTTGTATAGTTTGATTATTGTGGTAATAGTGTCCAAAAAAAGAAATAAATAACTATTTCGTATATTGTTAAAAACATATTTGTGTTTTAAATTGATGTACAATTCCTTTAGGACTGTTCTACTTTTGGTGATTATGTATTGATGTTTGTTGCTTTGATGTTGCTTCGTTAAACTGTATGAAGAGTAAATTAAAATAAATCTATTAATTAGTTATAAAAACTATTTATTTATATAGAGTTGATTGTCAATCATATATCAAATAGATAGCATGATCTATAGTTAAATATGTATTCGAATATCAAGTCGGTATATATAGGCTGTCCGAGAAAAATGCGCGATTCTATGGTTTTCAAATATTATTTATAAAAAAACGGACGACATCCATGCAGTGAAAGGTCTAAGTCTGCTGCCCAAACTCAATATATAGAAGCTATACGAAGATTAGTTGAAGAAGATTTTTCCATCACAGTACGACGAGTGGCTGGTGAACTGGACATACCCAAGACTAAGATTCATGAAATTATGTCAGACGAGTTAGAACTCATTGTAACAAGGTAGTTCGGGCTGGCGGACGGTTGGTGTTTGTATATATATATATTGTTGTTCATATATTTTGTTCTGTAATGTAGTATATTATATTGTTTATACTGTGTTGTTCTATATTACGTAACATCGATTATCTTATTATACTTCTGAATAATGTTCACTAAGATGTACAGGAGGTTGCTGCGTGGAGGGT
>JAUZNC010056585.1:13290-52773 GCA_034780395.1 Vannuccia rotundouncinata | reverse complement strand
AGGAGGCAATGGGCCAACCACATCAACATGGATGTGTGAAAATCGCGCACTAGGAAGATCAAATGGCTGAAGTGGAGGATTGACATGACGATGCACTTTAGCCTGCTGGCATTGTAAACATTGACGCGTCCAAGTAGAAATGTCTTTCTTGCAATTTTTCAATACATAACGGGCAGTTATTAGTTTTATAGTGGCTCGAATACCGGGGTGCGAAAGACCGTGCAGAATCGACGTCGTAACGTTTGTGGCACTAAAGGACGAGGATGACCTAAAGACATGTTCCAAAGTATCTGTTGAAGCGTCAAGTCATCTTGTTGTTGTTTGGAAAAGTCAAGGTAGTCTATTGCAACAGGAAGAATGCCTTCAACCAACTGAATCCGAGACAGTGCATCCGCGACGACATTATCGTGACCTCCAACATGACGTATATCATTTATAAATTCCGCGATATAAGACAAATGTCGAGTCTGTCGTGGTGTCCATTTGTCAGAAGTGCTCGACAACACAAATGTGATAGGTTTGTGATCTGTTAGTATGAAGAATTCGCGCCCTTCGACGAAGTGCCGGAAATGACGTATTGCAAGATAGATGGTCAACAGTTCGCGATCAAAAGTAGAGTATTGAGTTTCTGGATCTCTTAGCTTCCGTGAGAAAAAAGATAATGGTTTCCATTCACCATCCTGGGACTGTTCCAAAACAGCTCCAACTGCCACATTAGACGTGTCCGTAGAGATGCGGGTCGGTGCGGTTGCATCGGGGTAGGCAAGCATAGTCATTCCTTCCAGTGTTTCTTTACTCTTTTTGAAAGCCGCAAAACATTCATCAGTCCATGTCCACGTCTTCTTACAACACTGTAGCAATGTATACAGCGGTTGAAGAACCTCAGCACAATGGGGAAGAAAACGGTGATAGAAATTAATTAATCCGAGGTATTCATGCAGACTGGTCTTATTGGTAGAAGTTGGAAAAGTACGGAGTGCCTCGATACGATCCGGGAGAGGTGATACCCCTAGGCACTGACACGGTGCCCCAAAAAATCTAGTTCTGAACCGCCCTGTGATCTCGTTGTTCGATAAACTTGTGCAAAATATATTCAAATTCAAAATAAATCAAAAAATAATATCTCCAATTGTCAGAAGTAAAATTAAAATTTAACTCATTTAAAACAACCATATTGACATATGGATGTACATTTAATTTTTCATTAATTTAATGCATTTTACTGCTTTGTGGAACAGTATCTTAATTTTTTAGTTAACTTTTTGGTTAAGAGAAAAATTAAAGGTAAAAGAAAAATTAAGACCACATTATCTTTCCAGTTAACTTTTTAATTAACTATTCTTTGTGAAACACAATTTAAAGTTAACACAACAGTCAAATTAATATTTTAGTTAACTCGCTTTGTGGAACAACCCCTTTGGCGTACTCTCTTCCACACATGCTTTGTCAGGAACTGTCTTTGTTCCTGATATACGCGGACCTAAAAATGTGATTTACATGGCCAGCTTTAATTACCTACTCGATTTTCTGGAACACAAAAATGTTCATTAATTTCCCCTTAGGGAAGTTACCGCAAAAATCACAACGGTACAAGGAATTCTTTTGCAATAACGAAGTTTACTATGTGTCCAAAGTTGGTGAGGATAGGGCGCTGGCAGTGTTGAAGTGAATTCGCTAGATTTACTATTTGAAGTGAACTGTTTAAATGAACTATCGATATATTAACTTCAGCTGTTTAAAAGAAAGCAAAATTTTAAATAAAATTTTTGTTTCAATAGTCTGCATTTATCAAATTGAACTTCATTTATTACTCTAGACTCAAACAATAAACGGAGGTATTATTTACTTGTCTTATATATATTTTATCTATTTGTATACATTTGCTGTCACACTAGGAATGCTAGTGAAACATTGCTATTAAAATATACCTATTACCCATTCACCTTTGTGCTTTTACACCCATCATGCATACAATATTTAAAATAAAATATATGCTGTACTTAAAGTTTAAGGTTTGAAAGCTAGCAACATTACATCATGTTAAGATGCTCAATATTTTTAAAGTCTGTTATGCTAAATATAATTTTAAAAATGGGTTTATGTATTTATAGTAAATTTTTTCATATATTTGCTTTTAATAAAAAGGTAAAACATAATTTAAAACACATATTTAGAAAAATGATATTCAATAAATTTAAGTTTAATATTTCTTGTGATTTTCACACCCAAAAAGCTTAATTAACTATATTAAGACATAAACTATTTTTTTTGTAAAATATAAACTATAGTTTAATATAGTTTTATTGTGTTTAATTAAATATATATTAACATATATGTAAAAAGGTTGTTGATATGTGCCAAAAATAATTTTGGACTATTTGGATATGCAATAAATTTTAATTAAACACAAACACTGTGTTCAAGGTGTGGTAGACCTGGCTCCACTGGGTCTTGGGTCTAGAAATAAGTTGGTTTAAAGCTTTGTATCAATTTTATCCAATATTTCCATATTTTTTAATAAAGTCCAAATAGTGAGAGTAATTAACATACATACATCTGAATAGTGTCTAGTGTAAATATATTTAATCGGTAGATTACATTCATTATGAATGTCTTTTATGAAGATAATTTACAGCTTTCTATACACTGCAGTGGCTGAGGAAATCATAGAGACTGCAATAATTCCACCACTGGACTGCATTTAAAATTTATTTTCTTTTTATTTTATAGCAGATATTATTTGACTAATCAAATTCTTTGGGAAAATAATTCATTTAATATTATCTATGAAAATATGTATGTTTAAAAAAACCCAACATTTTATTATATTATAGATCAATAGATCAAAATGTTAAAAATCATTTTTGGCATATAAAATTTTTGGCACATACAATTTACAATGTATAAAACCCTATCTCCAAATTCATCTTCAACTTTATTTAGGAATCAATGACACCTACAAGGTTAATATATATATATATATCCTTCAAAGCTTATCCAATTTTAGAAATACTAAAAATTTTCAAATTTTAATTGAACTATTCATTTAAATATGATTATGTTGGGCACATTATACCAATTTGCTTTTTACTAATATACACTTCACAAATTACTAATTGATTTTGAAAAAATTATTTAAATCATTTAAAAAAATATTTAAAAAAAATAATTATATGTGCAAGCATATTAAAATAATAAAATATTTAATACTAAAATAAAACATTTTTAAATTTATTATTTTTAATAAAATTAATATTTTTTAATTCAACATAAAGCAGTCAAATTCACAAAAATAATACGTAAATTGATAATTTGTGACCAAAATATTATATTATAAAGATTTTTATTGTCCATGTTCAATTCTATATAGACTAACAATATATATCTGGCATACATAATACTCTCTACCCTATCTTTCACTAGTAAAATTGCATATTAATACAAGTATGTTTTTTAATATACTTAATTATGATTCTGGAATATTATTTCCTTAAAACTTCAGATTGATATTTTTATAGTTAAAATGTAACTTTTGCAAAGATATGTGAATTTTTTTAAATAAATGCACACCTTTTGTATTAATCCATTTATATTTTGATATGAAAAAGTCAAAATTGCTGTAATAAAATTAAAAACCAGGAAACCTGAAAATTAACTCAAATATAAATAATTTTTTAAAAGTATGAGAGGGAGGCTTTAAAAAACAAAACAAAATTAGTCTATTCTTTTAAAAGTTATTGCATCTAAGATTTACTATATCCTACTATTAGATAAGCTTTTGATTTATATGTATATATATATATATGTTGGCAACCAAACTGGAATTGATGTTTGGTCAAATGAATCTTTGATTGGTCAACTAAATGTGAATCTCAATATTGGGCTTTACCTGTGCTTTATATGCAAAAAACCAAATGATAATAAATGTATTTATCATATGAAACACTCAAAAAATTATAATAACTTGTTTAAAATCTGTTAACATATGCATATTACATATAAAAATCAGTTCAGTCAATTTCAAATTAGTCCTAACAATGTATTTTATAATAATGACATATTCTTATTTGGTCTAATCAAACAGGAATATTTTACAATAAGATTTCTATGTCATATGAGTTTTTCATATAATAAATACATTCAATATCTTCTGTTTCTTTGCATATAGAGTGCAGGTAAAGCATGATTGTGAGATTCACATTTGGTCAACCAATCCAAGATGTAAATTCCTGTTTAGTCCCACAGATTTCTGATTTGTTGGAATTCATGTTTGGTTGCCAACATATATATATATCAACCTTGTAGGTGTAATATATCCTGAAAAAAATTTAGCAATAACTTTTGAAAAAATATTCCAATTAAAATTAGAAAATGTTTTGTATTCCTTAAATAGGGTAAGCATTACAGTATTGTAAATCCTGAAATATAGTTGTAGATAAATGTCGAGATGTATATAGAGAAAATGTTTTACATGTACTAGGAAATGTCTCTTTAACTTAAATTTAAAAAATAATCAGTTTTATTAAATATAAAATTATAATTAAACATCTCAAAATTTTATTTATTATATATAATATATTCCTTTCATTTATGTGATTTTATATCTTTTATATTATAATATTAATATTTTTATTTTTTATTTATTAATTCAATTTTAGTAAATTTAAAAGATTTCATCATATTTTTTCACTTCATTATTGGTTTATAGTTTTCTTTGTTTCTAGTAAATTTTCAATTATTTTTTTCATAAAATTATTTATTTAATTTTTCTACTCTTTTTAATATTATTCATAGCAACAACATATTTATTGGGTAAATATAATAGTATACTTAATTTTTAAAAATGGATAACCTAATAAAAATACTAATCAATATAATTTTCACTCACTTAAAATGTTTTAATCATTCAAAATTTTATTATTACATTAACTTCATTTAGATTCATAAAAAACTATATTAATAATAGTATCCAGAATTTCAATAATTTTTATGTATGTAAAATATTTTTTTAAATTGTTTTAAAACCTAAAACAAGTATGTATTTTATTTGGTAAATTGATTTATTTTCAAACATTTTTAGGTATTATTTTTCAAAAAGAAACTGATATATTATTGATCTGAAAATAATTTTCCATATAATTTGTAAAAAAAAATTCATATGTCTTGCAACATTACTATCACTAATATAGTTTTACATGTTATATTATTATCAAATTGTAAGTAACTAATTAAATAAAACAAAGGCATGCTATTGTTGTAACATTGCCTTGAAAAAGAAATGATTGAATAATTATATTAGTATATGATTTAAATAAAAATATATTTGAATCAATATTTCATTAACAAAGTAGCCATAATTTTAACACTATAGGAATACAAAAAATATGTTAATACATTCTAGGAATACAAGATAAAGCACCACCTCATTCTTTAAGCATTGTGCAGAATTTTCTGGATCATGAATTTAGAGATAAGTGTATTGGATGATGTTGCCCAAGTGGATTCCATATAAAAGTATAACATATATCATACAATAATTGATTTTTGAATATATTCATATGATACTAAGTTTGTTGGTCACCCTTTACATCAGTTCTAGCCTAAAGTTTTCTAAAATTAGTATTAATACAATCTTATTGAACTATTACTTACTATATTTAAATAATTTTAGTCTATTCTAACTAATCAAAATCTGGCCAATTGGAACCACAATCATGTGGGAGTGTCATTTTATAATTGATTAGACTGCTATATTAAGGCCTCATAATATCTATATTAAGTTTAATTTTAGCTGTTTACAGTTAAATTAGTCTAACACTTTATATGTAATAAGGAAATTATTTTAATTATGACCATAAATCATATTAAATTATAAACAAACAGTCCATTTTAATTTTGCGGCTCAATTTATGTATTACACTGAAGAAGGGTTGTGTAAGAGCGGAATGAGACCCCCTCTTGATATGCACCTAATCATTAGGTTAGTTTTTTTTGTATTAAATTGTATCAAAGAACTTTTGAACTATTAAATACATTTTTAATTCAATAATAAGTTCAGCAACCTTTTTAAATATCTCTTGATTATGTTGTGGGCAATATGAAGTTTCTTTTTGTAATAATAAAAATAATGATTTATTAAGTGTTCATTGGTTTTTCTTAATAGAATCGGTTTGATTTTTGTATTAAAGTTATGAATATATGTATCATTAGTTTTATTATTAAAAGTTTCAAATACTATATTATTTTCAATGTATGTTGTTGCACTCTATCCTTCAATTCCTATAGAATCTGCAATTGGTTAAAGAAAATATAAATACTATTTCTGAATATGGAAAACATAGTAGACATTGAAAAGGGTTTAACATAATTCTAAAAAATAATATAATTCGGTTTAATAATAAATATTACCTACAATCTAAAGGGAAATCGATTAGTCCCACTTATTGCAATCATTTTTATGAACAGCTTGGAAACAAAGGCATTAAATACACTCATCTAAAACCTCTTATTTATAAATGATATATAACAATTGTATCGGAATATGGAACGATGATGAAACGTCTCTACCAGCTTTCTTTGAACACGTGAATACAATCGATCTGAACATTAAATTTACTATGATTACAAATGAAGAAAATGGATGACTAAATTTTCTTAGAATGAAATTAAAAGTACACAATAAACATGTCGAAAGAGCATGGTACAGAAAAAAAACTACCTGACCTTTATTCTTGCAGCTAACTCAAATATATTTCAAATATAATTCAAATATATACTTTAGCAGAATGAATTTGAAAGAAAAGCACGGTGTATAAGTAAATATTTGAAATATACATTCATGAATGGAAAAACTACACATACTGACAATTCCTCTATACGCATATTCATCAAAGAAAGAAACCTCACAAATAACAGAAGTAAGGGAGATGGCCACTGCCTACTATATTCAGTTAATATTAATACTGATATACCAACACATGAATTGAAACAGTTAGTTAAATTAGAAATAGAAAAGAACATAGAACTATATACCAAGAAAGCATAAATAGTCAAATGAATCTATACTTAACGCACAAGAAATAAGATCTATTGCTAGTTGATATAATGCCAATGATCCTTGCAAACTGCCTAAATAGACATCTATATTTTTGAACCTTAAAATAATAAAACTAACGGTACATATATTGAATTCATAACTTTAATACAAAAATCAAACCGATTCTATTAAGAAAAACCAATGAACACTATGCTACCATCTGTACTAAATATAACCACAGAGAACCAAATATCCCATTTAACAACAAAATACAAAATGATTGTATTCTCAAAATCCCATTTATAAATAACGAACATTCAACAGAAATTAAAAATCTTATTCAATCAGAAAAATGACCAATAACACCAATATTTACACCCAGCAACAATACAAGAAAAGCTCACCAAAACACATATAACCTCAAAAACAATGTCCACTCAAAAGTGAAATGTGCTACAGAAAAAATATAATATATGGAGAACACCAAAGAGCAACAGAAAGAGGATATATTAAATTATCAGCAATGGCGGAACATTATACACAAAAGTGATACATCAAAATTAATTTTATAATTAACAAATATTGTTTAATTTTATGACTCTCTGCTGTTTTTTTTAATTTTTTCTTGTATGTAAAAGTTTTGAAATACACATCGTTGTTATTGTCTGAATTTGATAGCTTTCTGCTTTCTCATTCATTTAGAAAATAAGTTTGAAACCTGTCAGTTATAATATATAATTTGATAAACAATTGTTGATAAAATATTATTGTTTTTTTTCTCGTGAATTTATTGATATTATTATTTTTTTCTAGCTATTGTATCAATTGTTATAACTGAATAGAACTGAATGACCAGTATGTTTTTTTATGTCTAAATATTTTTTGTATTGAAATATTGTATACATACATTTAGGTTAGTTTGTAATTTTATTTATTTAACTAATTCATCTGTTCATATTTAATATATATTTTGCAGTTGGGTTTAATTATTTGTCTGTCATTATCAGAGTATTTGGACGTTAAGTTTTGTTATCATAAATCATTAATGTTACACCATTAGTCACCATACTACCTGCTGTTACAGTAGTTGATTTCAAATGTTATAAAAAGGATTTTCCAAGTTACTCTTTCTAAAAAAAATATGACAGCAGTGCGTCTGCGAAAATAAAAAAAAACAATTTGTGATCTAAGATTAAAATAATTTATTGACAAAAACTTTATTATTGTTATCGAAGCAATAATATCGATCGATAATACGCTTTCCATTTTATAATTTTTTAACTCGTTACGTTGGAATGCTTATAACGAAGGTGCCGAACTAAGCTTTTAATGTTTGACACGCGTTGCGGACATGTTCCAAGTTGAAGTGTCGTGCGATCTGACAGATTCTTTGAAAGAAGTCCGCCTCAAATTTTATTCCATTTTGATTTGGGCGAGTGACATTGTTTCTCGGCAGGCATTAATTTTAACCAGGTTATAGGATACTTAAATTGATGTTATACCTGCATATTATCAAAAAGTTTTTAATCTATTTGATCAAACGTTTGTATATTTAAATTAGAAATATGTCTTTTTAAGATTTCATTATGTTTAGAGTTTCCTTTTAGTTGTTCTAAACTGTTGAGCATTTATTTAACTTTAATTTATACTTGTTTCCATTCTGTTGTCAATTTTGGAAACCACACTTTAATTTACCGAATAACTTTACACTGACTACTAAACACTTTTTAAACACAAAATGAAAAGTTACACTCCAGGCCTTGAATAAAGCTTATATAAAGGGGAACCTAGGGCTTTCTTCGTGTTTTATATAAGTATACCTTTATAATTTAGACGTTTGATAAACAATTTACTAATTATCATGGAAAGTTAATACGACAGTATAAAATCTGTCCGTACATTTATAATGACACATATTTACCCCAACTTGATAATTGATAAAACCTTACACATGTATTTTCTTTTATACATCGCGTGTGGCTTAGTTTCTTTCGAGGTTAAATACAAACAGAAATTTCCTGAATTATTTATAAAATGCGGTTTTCATTAATTTTATTAGAATCAAGCTGATCCATAGTGACATGACAGTATCCTTGTCTATTGAGCTACATATCTTGTAGTGGGGAACTCTCCTTCATAGCAATCTTTGCTCAAGTACACTCAGCTCATAATTTATTTCTGGGTCAGCGTTGCAGAGCTCTTCGGGTGCGAAGGATTGTGCAACAAATACGGTGGCTTTCTTTCGTCTGATGTTTATCTCTGTAATTCTGAAGTATCAACTTGACCTGGATATGAAAGCTTTCTTTTCCTTCTTCCTCAAGGTCACTATGAGGATGTTTCAGTTTGGCTAACTGTGAGATGTGAATTACAACAGAAGAATTTTGTGTATATTCCTGGTGGTTTGTGAAATTAGACAAAAACTAATATCATCCACTATTTCTTTCGGTTTTTATTAATGACTGGGCATTAATTTTGCCAAAGCTTCTCTCTCCAGTTTTTGCGGTTTACGTTGTCGCCACTAAGAGCCCCTTTCCTCTTTATTCTGAGTGCAAATGTAGGCGATATGCCGTCGCTATTACGTCACCGTTTGGTTGGGTAATACAGTTTATATCTCAACTTATGCTGCCTTTCGCTCCGAAGAGGGTCAGCCAACCCTTTACCTTGTCGCCAAGATTTGCTATTTACTTTCACTTAAGTATCACATCACGCATCTATTTCGGTGGCAATTTAATTTCAGTTTGATTTTACTTTGTATGCCAGAATATGTCAGAATAATAATTTATTTATTTATTGTGGAATTTATTTGACGGATTTTGTTTGTTTTGTATATTTATTCATTTTGTTTTAAAAGTGAAACAAAGAATTTAATCGACATAATACACTTTATTTCAATGTAATCCAACAAACCTTTTACACTAAATAAAATGTTTTGTACAACTATAATCCAGAATCGAAATGTTACTATACACTTCAGTTTAGTTATTAAATTAATTTTAAGCTTAAGTTAATTTCATCTTCCTCTTACGCATTTACTTTGTGATATTTTTCTGACTTTAGATGTAGCAATATAACGTAATGTTCCACTTTTCAATCAATAATAGAAAACAGCGATTTTTACAGATCTTTATATCCTGCTGGTCTTTGTGATGTCAGAGAAAAAAGTGAATTTTCTTTAAATCCATTTTTCTATCTGCCTTTTGACCACTCTATGCTGGATTCACTCTTTATGACGTGATTGCGTGGAGTCCTCAACGTCGAGACAGCGAACGTCAAGTACTCCGCTTTTCGCCTCGCACAGAGGTAACTTTGATGGACAGGTTCATTCTCAGTGTGTAATGCAGTGATTGTAGTTGAAGAGAGATAAATAAAGAGCCGTGCGGTTGGTTGATAGGTAAGCATTTGTAATTAAGCACTTTGTGAGACTGTACATCGTGTAGAATTTATGTCGAATTATCTGGAAATCTGTTTCGGTAGAGTTTAATTTCACACTGAATCCAACTCCGGTAATTGCTCGCTTAAATGTGTTTGTTTAGGAAGTTCTGTTGGTCGACTTTGTTAACTATATTAGAGGAGGATAAATACGGTGTTAAAAATTTAGCTTTAAAAGGATATCTATGACTTGCAACCTTTGTTAAATACTGTTTTAGATTTTCAGTTTTATAAATTTGCTGTTTTTTTTTTGAAGCAGGAAATCTTCGTTTATATCGAGTTATTCTTTTATTTTAATTAGAAATCTGAACAAACGATTTTTTAGCTGGATCTACAGCTAATTAATCTTTCATTAAAGATAATTGGATTTTATAATTTACTTTCCATATCAATCTACCGTGCACCTTTAGAATAAAATTATTTTAGTTTCAAGAAAAGTGTGAAGTATCAATTCAATCAATTTAATAATATCTGTTAATCTTTAAAATACATTACATATTTTTTATATTGAATGGCTTGTGGAATTCTAAACGTATGAATTACTGCAAAGGTATTTCTATATGTATAATTTTGTTTGAAAATTTTTAGGCTTAAATTCCTTCGCAAATTATCTTATTCTGATATCATTTCATGTTACTTAAATGATTAGGTTACCATACAAATACGTGATGCATTTTCACTTTTCAAAGGAAATTTCTTTTCTTAATTTTAAAACATAAAAAACAACGAATTATGATGACTTCTGTTTTGCTATCCAATTCATCGTTTAATGTTCATTCCTCATTTAGTGTATATTATTATTGTGCAGGCATATTTTCTTCATATAGAAGTATATCATATATTTAGGATATCGTATTTTAGTATTTTTTTATTTATTTTTAATATTTTTATATATTTTTTTAGTATTTATGTTCAAATCGTGAAATAAAATTTTGTTGGTTCTATAAATAATTACTTTTCATTCTTTTTGATTAGTTGGAAGTGTTACTGTTATATAAACAGTTAGTTTATCATATATTCTAAATATCACGAGACCCTACTTTTGAGATCTATTCCGGTTGCGAGACATGTCTTATGGTTCTGTATTTCCATTTTGGTTCATTTTATATGCAATTCTACAACTTCTCCATTGATGTATAGCGTGTGCGTACACGCCTATAATCATAAGAAATATTGCTTTCACGTTCTTCTATTTAAGGTACATGATTTGCATACCGGAAACTACGTTCGTTATTATAATCGAAAGGGTTGTTTAATTGTTCGTAAATGGTGACCGTCCAGCGACCACCCATAAGCTGCAACAATCTATAATTCTATGGAATATATTGACTAACGTGAGTGTTTGTGTAAAGTCACGGGGTACAGATTAAAAGAGAATTCAGTTGATTGCATCATTTACGATGAAAGAAATGGTGGGTGCGACAGTTATGCTTCTCTATATGTCTACTTAGCTTGATAGTGGTATCCGTATTTTTATATAGTCATTACGCTTTCACACGCTGATGTGTCGTTCTTTTTATTGTTTCTATCTAGATTGCAGTGCAGAAAGATTGGTGTAAATAAGTGGTAGGCTAGTTATGGTGTCAGAAATGAACTGCATCGTTCTCTCGACCTCTGCAGTCAATATTAGAGGGACCCCGTGATCCCTGAGAGCTCACTACTTCCCGACGGTTACTACTTTACAGAATGAGTTGTCAGTCGTCTGCCTCCGGTCTATTTAAGTCAAAAGGGCTGAATATTTAGCTTGCTTTTGTAGGTATATTATAGTAGACAATGATATAGTAGTGTATGCGCTGAATAAATTTAGGGAGCAAATGAAATTCAATTTATTTTGTTACTTATAAACTTTTTTTTTTCGAACCTTTGATTTTGTAAAATTTCAGTAAATGATTTAATCTACACTTAGTATATTTTTTCAAAACTGTATGGTGGTTAATTGCAATTTGTGTGCACAATTATAGTCGTGTATGATTTTTCATGGCAGGAAAACTTTAACGTAAAATAAATTTCGATGTTGCATGATTGAAATGACTCAGTTATTTATTGTTCTAGATTTTTTATTAGTATCTCACAAGTTATGAAATATTTTTAACATGCACGAAATCCCCTCCTGGAGACTATCACAAGCAAAGAGAACGTTATGAAGTTGATGTGTATGAATGTAATTTAAAAAAGTTTGTTTATCATGATACACAGTGATGATGAAACGTCTTATAATTAGATATAACTACCTTGTTAGAAACAGATATATTCCGTTTTTATTAATTAAATGAAGACATTTTTTATTGTATTTTAATCATTTATCAATCGGTGTCCTTATACAGTATAGATTTTTAAGTTATGTACACAAATTAATGAATCATCGTACTTTCGACCTTATAGTTTAGTTGATCAACAAACTAAACTAATATACTTCACTGTGAAGTTTGATCGAAATCTAATTTCCACATTGTTTTATGACCTTTGACCTGTTTAACAATAGTTATAAAGTCATTATGAGCAGTTACTATGAGTTTGGTATTATTCGTGACGTAATTGAAATATTAAAATAGTTGTATTGACTTATAAAAGTAAAAGTGCTTTAATTCTATGTATGATTACACCAAATCTTTATGCAAAGTATATTTTATCTGTTTACTCCTTTCTGATTTGTTATTCCGAAACAATCCTTAACTTTCTTCTCCTTATTCTAAATTAAATTATCTCGATTTATTGTTACTTTGATATGACATGCCCATGTTTACAATGTAAACTTTAATTAATCTATCCAGAGTTATGCAATAAACTTTAGTCTTATCAATCATCTAATTGAATATTAGATATCTCCGAGGAGCCATGAATATATGGTGACGACAAAATCAGCATTTAAATGGTTTTTATTATTTCCTACGAGAGTCGCTTTAGGTCTCTCTAATACACATTATCTATAAGGGAGGTTGGAGGTTTACTCAGCATGCAGTCAGTTCTCAAATCACTCACTGGAGACTATATATCGAACTTATAAATTATTGAACAAGATGAACATAAGTCGATTGAAAATATAGGGGGATTCTTAATTAATATCGTTTTTCTTTTTATTATCTAGATCTCTATGTAATCAATGCCTCTACGAATCCATTTGTCGATCTATGATTTTATGGATTTAAATTCAAATAAAATCTATTATTCAAAATGCAATAGATTTCAATTTAAATAAAATAGATTATTCAATATAATACAGTATATTTTTTTAACCCTAACAGTTTTTGTATGTTCATCAACATGAAATTTTTGTTGACAGTATATACTTTTATTAAAAATTTACGTCGAAGCAATGTGAGTGTTGTTCAGATTCACGAATACTTAGATAAGAAGCCGCCTGGCCAAATGATTCAGCCAGCCTTCGACAAGTGGACCGAATTTCAAAAGAAGTTTCAATCATTCTCCAGGGCAAGGACGACCAATAAGCGCTGTTCAGACGGAGGTCATAAAGAACATCAATCAACGAATTACTGATGATAATACTTAATCAATTCGTATGTTGGTCACACTGACAAGATGGTCATGCAAAATGATCTGGAATGTCCTCAACGACGATCTAGAACTCATGTGAATGCGTACACCCAGAGTCTCTCACGTCCTCACTGACCTGAACAGTTAATGTCGTGTCGAGCGATGAACTACAATGCTACTGTCTTTGGTATCTCGTCTTGTTCAAAAGAATCTCGTGGTGATCGACGAAAAGTGGTTCTACTTAAGAAAACTCCAACCAGCAAACAATACAGACTCTTGGTTAGGTCCTGATGCAGACCGTCTTCAAACTGCAAAGCGGAGCACCCATGACAGAAAACTGATGGCGATTGTGGCTGTTTCATTCAGAGGAGAACATTTATTTGAAGTTGTCCATGACACTGTTGACTCAAGAGTTCTATATAAACTTTCTTTGTGATATGGGCATTCACTATGCAGCACTGCCTCAACCACTGCCGATGGAAAATATCCACCTCATGCACGACAATGCTAGACCACATACCTCTAATGCCTCTATACCCGTATTTCTACAAGAGAAGAACATCAAGCTGCTGAGACAACTCCCTTATTCTCCGGATGTAAATCTTTGCGATAGATTTATTTTCCCTCGACTCGAATCAGTACGCAATGTTGCGTCTTTTATTTATTTCAAAACGTGATCTTGGAGGCGCAAATGCCAACATTGATGCTGAAGTCTCTCCAAAAGTTGACTCGAAATCTGGAACTTATTATTGAATGTGAAGGATATTATCTTTAAAACATTTCATCGATTGTTTGTGAAATATATATTCTTTTTTTATATTAGAATATAAAAAGTTATTCAGAGTTATTTTGAGTTCTGAAAGTTTTCCTATCATGTACTTATTAGTCAAATAAATTTGATGTATAAGTCTGTTTTGTAGGTTGGTATGTTGTTGTAATCCTGAAAGTGTAGCATACAAATGATAATTTGTGTTATTGCCCTCTACAACTGTTTTCCACGTCGTCCTAAATCAAGGACGTCCATAGATGTCTGACTCATACACAAAAGTATGTCTTGATGTTTGTTAATTATTATGTTGCTCGACCTCAGGAATTGTACATACCATTTATTGATTCGCGAGTCTCTAGCACCTACATACCTGACACTATATAACAGCGGTACCTGCTCGTATTTACCTAACTTTCAATAGCAAAATAGATGTGTAGTTTCGTATTGTTCTACTCATTTGGTGTTCTAGACATATTTATGAATGTGAGACTACAGTAACGGCTGTAATAACCACGTGTATATGCGATTACAAGTGATCTTACAAATCCTTGATTTCATGAGTAATCAGCCGTCCACAGCACCTCCCTCTGAGTCTGCGTTTATAAACCGATAATTCTTATATAATAACGGTTGATAGCTGTTTTGTGCCTGAGTAAGAGGGTCGATAATCAACTTAATGTACACAAAAAGTATCATTACTGTTTACCTATTTATTGTTAAATGTTTAAGCACACTTGTACCTATTCATTATGAAAGATCTTCTTTGTATCCTGATCTTGCCATCTCTTTCATCATTGACCAGAATTCCGATCTATCAACAAACGCAATTTAGTTATAATTTGCATACTAGAAACCAGCTTACCCTGGCCTGCAGGATGGGAAATGATTGTGATGTTTTTGGCTGACGAATGAGTTTCCGGTAGCGCTTTATGCAATAATGCTTTTATCCTTTTACTAATTTGACTTTCGAAATGATTTCACTTAAGAGTATGTGTTTGACCTTGAAATAACTATTTATTCAACAATTCATAATTTAACTCGATGCTATTTCGCCTAGTAATATATTACTTGTGATGACGTTTATCCGGTTGTAAATAACTTTTTGTTGTATGTATGCGACCTTGTGGTTTTCAATTTTGCTAAACAGCCATCTGACTTACAGAAGTTTGATTAATAGACACTACAATTTGCCAATACTATATGATTTGATGTCGAAATGAATCTACATTCAAAAAATCGACATTTGAGTGTTAACATTGCAAAACGTATTTAAGGAAATTTTGTTTAATTGGATTATGAAATAATTTTTATATTATTGTTTTTCACAACTACGCTACCTATACTAAAGTAGTTTATTTAAATCGTCTGCAATATTTGCAACTGGGATCGTGTACTTATTCTTGCATACTATCATGTATGCATATTTTATTTATCGATCTCTAATTGCGTTATTATTATACTATGTCACTTTGCTATATACCAATAAAATTTTATGAAGTGGTTGAATGATTACATTAATTATATTTTTGTTCAGTTTTCACTTGGGAAAAATAACAGATTGTAGTCTAATAAAAAATTGATGCATTATAATTAATGCTCAACAATATTCGTATTTTAGGAATTTACTTTTGTATTTAATACTCACAACTTTGATAAACCAAATATCATAAATACATCCCCCATATACTCTATAATTATTGGTTATGTATCTTTGAACGAAACTATTATTTAAATGGATTACATCCGGCAGGATTATATTCACTATTAATGACCTTTTATTGAGGAAATACAAAAAAGTGTAAACTTATTTTTGTGTTCTTAACAGTATGACATTTTCTTTATTTTTCATATTTTATTACAAATATTATTATTGTGATTGGAAATGTTCTGGTTTTCTTGACAAAGCTTTTCTATTATCATGAGACTTTGTTATTTTGCTTTTAATGGTAGAAAAATGATAGGTAACAAAACCTATACTGATGTATTTGCCTGTTTATATTTAATTATCTTTGTAGGTATGACTATTTCATGTTGTCCTTTATCAGATGATTTAGTTTTTGTCATTTGATCAATGATTGACCTTGCGTGTGATTTTTAATATTTTACAGTTGAGTTTTTCCGCAATAATATTTAGCGCTATTTATTTTAAGCGAGGTGAGTTCATTCCCTGAAAATATATATTATACAAGAAAGTTAGTATGGCTTGTCGTTTCATTCATTGCTATGGAAAATTCTACTTGTTATTTTAGAAGCTGTATATCTATAGACACTCAAAAAGTTAGAATGTTTCTAAATAATTCTTTTGATCTGTATCAATTATTATTTTTTAATTTAGGACAACTCATTGATGATATCGAACATTTGAAAGTAGAGATTAGGTCAATAACTTCCTCTGTTTCCAATAAATATTTCATGTTATTCTAAATGTAGTCGATAAATTAATATAAATGTTCTTGCCAAAATGATCAATTTGTTAAAATTTCTATAATATTAGTTGAGTTGTGCATTTCCGCTTTCCAAGGCTGGCATATTTTTTCATCTATAATTTAACCTATAAGTAGATAGTACTTGCATATTTTCTAAAATATTGTTTAAAGGTTTAGTTTCATTTTTTTCATCTGATTAAAATTATAAAATCGATTTATTTCTTATTAAATAATTATTTAATTTGGTAAAGCAATTATAATATATTATTAAACTTATTACGTTTGTTTGACTCTCAGCTCTGATATATTTTTTTATCTTTAAAACTACATTTAGTTCAATACAACCGTTAAATATTATGATTACGTATTCCCAGACCCAGGAAGGTGTAATTGTAAATACAAAAGACAATTTTCACCTCGATGCATTCGTTGCCCTATCTTTATACAACACAGATAATGGAGCTTATTTGCTGATGACGGCTCTTGACCTCAAATTACTCTTGGCAAATTCTACTCTTACTTAGTTTTGCCTTTCCGTTTTATTTCAATCCCCTTTTTTATCAAATGTTTCTCCGATGCGAACTAAGCTACGCTACAATGTAATAATCCTAAGAATTGAGGTAGTCTTAATCTTAATAATAAAAAACTATAAAATTTAATTTCCACTATTCTACGGCGTTAATCATTAGATCGTGTATTGACTTTGCATGAGTTTTTTTATAAATAATTTTCATTTCCATTTCCATATTCATTAATTTATATTACGTAGTTCTTTGCTTCATCATATGTTCACTATACAGTCTAACATTGATAATATTTTTATTTATTCCAATTAAATTACTACATTTTCAGTTATAAAATTGGAATTTTTAAAACTGCAATTGTTAATTTCATGTGCGATATTTCTGTGCATATAATTAAATAATTTTAAATGATGGTTTTAAAAATTATCTTTTTATTTGTTTCGTAGAAATACTAAACATTATATCATTGACTTTAACTAACGATAAGGAATACCTTGTATAATAGCGATTATTTTTCACACGATATGGCTTTTACCGAATAAATTAACATGTGCAATTATAGTTTTTGAAAAGAAGTAATTATAAACACGTTTATTTGGGATATTCATGACTTATAATTTCACATTTTATTATTATGGGCTTAAGATGCTTATCATTACCTTTTTGTTAGTTTGACATTCTTTCATATTAAATATGTAATAGCAATATAAACAAAATAAAAATTTGTTTTATATTAATTTGGCTAACATTTAACTTTTAAATTTGAATGTTTATATTTCATGAATAGAAACAGGGAACTTTTCAGTTTTAAATGTTTAACTTAAACACAATTCAGAAATATACAAGTTTCAAAACGGAATATGATGGAAATTTTGATGGACTGTGTTAAATTATTTAAAAGGAAAAACTTTGGAGACTTGAATTAATAATGTACTTCTTATTTTGCTGTCACTTATTCCTAAAAGAAAAAATTATTTATATTTAGCTTTTAATACTTACTGCATTCTATTTATTTATTTTATTTAACTAATTTTATATTTAACTGAAAACTAAATTATTGTTGAAATTGAAAAAAATTCTATTAAGAACCAGTTTTTGGTTATTTTAATTATATTTTTTTACAAAAATGTTAGTCGATGGATCAATAGAGTAATCCATTACAGAGCTGTACAATAATTGCGTGTTTTATATAATTAATATCCCGAAAATATCTTGCTGCTTTCTTGCTGCATTTTGTGAACATTTTCTAATTCGATGCGTCACAATTTTAAGGATATTTATTCATTTTGTAACTTATTTTAATAATTTTTTTGGGAATTGTATTAATTTGTATATTTAATCTGTTTAGACCAGTTTATTCTGTTCTAAAATAGATTAAATATTAATTACACTTCAATTATTATTGTAGAATTATAATTTAAAGGTTCATTTGTTGTACTTTTACGTCTGTGGTTTTATGGGATTATATTATCTATCTTTCTTTTTAAATTCATTTTTACTCCGCTGTATTGCACTGTCAGTTGTCTTACTATTACCACATTGTGCCCCGAATTACCCCAAAAATGTCTGCGAATTCCATCCATATAGAAATGGAACTTTCGAAATTGAAACTGCCACTCCCGCCAGCAAAGAGCTCCCCTGGGCTGACAGCCCCGCATGGTTAGGGAAGGTGATTCCAAAAGACTTTCTCACCCCACACAATTATTTCTCCTTACTTTCGCCTCCTTTCTTTTCGTCTTGTGAGGTTAACGGTTAGGAAGACCCCCAGCGTCTTCCTCTACCCCGCTCCTGAGAGGATACTCTTCTCTATTATAGATCCTCCTTGGGGTTAGCTGGCTAGAATTGAGCGATGCACTTTTCCATCCTTTTGTAGGAGATGACTTTACAGACGTCCTCACACACGTGCGCATAAATTTCGCAGCAATCATGAAGTTAACCTAATTTCATACTATTTTAAATTAAAATAAATTATACCTCTTATAGCTTACTCTAAATATATGCACAATACTATTTTGACTATTCAATCCTATAATAACTCATTCCCTATAGAAGACATATGGAACTCTTCATTCGAATAATCCATGGATGTTCTTACACTTGTGCTAAAAATACTTGTTTTTATTTTGTCAGACAGATTCTCATATTAGATAACAGTTATCTGTCATTTCAATAATAATACTTCGGTAAAGATAAGTTTGCAGTCCCATATAACCTTAATAAGACCGTATTAAGGCCGTATATATTATTCTCCGGGCTGTTAGCTCTGGTATCATAATTGCATCATTCATTTATCCGTATATATAGTTACACAGAACCGTTTTTCCAATTATATCTTTCTCATCACAGTTGGACCATTTAATGTCCCATATACTCAACCCACTGTCAATTAATACACTCCAAATCCTGACTTATATCAAATATATAGTGTTGTCACAAACTGTCATTATTTGCCAAATTATTTTTGTGAACATGATTCCCACAAGATAAGAAGGCTCTCATGAATACACACAGGGCGAGTACTGTTAGTATGACAGTCATTACTGATGCTTCCATCCATCCTTATAACCATAATGTATAGTGTAATGATAAGTCTTGTTTATCCGAACACCCCTTATCACCTACCCATAACTATACATACGGTTGTTGCTTGTTTATTTTAATGTTCAGCGGTGTAGTTTCAAATATCTAGAATTTCTTAGGTTTCTTATTTTATTATAGTCAGTTAGAATTTCATTTAATGTCATTTTATTAGTTTATTCTTATACCCCTTTTTTGAATTTGATGTTTAACATTTATACCAAACTATAAAAAACATTTCTCCGATATTCATGTTTTGAAATATATCATATTAATTTTTTATATAGTATAGAATAATTTTTTATTATTGATTATTTTTCATTTATATTTCCTATTTTATGCGTAAAACAATGACACGAATGTTTGAATACTAAGATTATTCTTCAAACCTTTTGTAAACGCTTTGAAAATATTTTTTTTGTATCATTTTATTAGTTTGGTTAAATATAATATTGTGGTTTTTGAGGTTTTGTTCGTGATATTGTTAGTTCAGCATATATGAAATGTTATCTTAATTTTGGAGATTGGGGATTTTCTAATCTAATAAATCAACAAAGAATCATTAAAATGTCTACAATGTGAGTAATATGTAGCCTTTGTTATTACAGCTCTTACTATTTGTATAATTAATAAAATCAAGGTATATTATCATCTGTTAAATCATCCAATGTTGGATTTTAACTTGAATATATGGTTCTAAATTGTGGAATAGGTGACAAGCAGTCGAGTGATTCCATCCTTCCTTCAAAACATTTGTATTTGCTGATCACTTGTGTTAACTAATCTTTCCTTGCCCTTGTCTAACCCCTCAAGTTTGACTCTGCAGTTAAAGACTGGTAAGTTGATCAGACTTTTCTAGAGTAACAGAATTATAGAGAAAATTTGTGATACTACACAACTGGTATGTAGAGATAATGCACAACTTTTATTTCAATATTATTCAATTCCACAGAAGATATTGTTCTTGGCTTCATTTGATTCATAATATTCGATCCATAGATTAATGGTGAAAAGCCATTTACTTTTGAAAAAAGCTTATATGAGTCGATTTTTACATTTATATACTGTATAATTAAATTCTAAATTCAGTATTTTATTTGACATTAGATGAGTTCAATACTTGTGTTACCTTATAAAACTAATGTGTGACATATGCTAATAATACTAGCTGTTAACTCTATTTAAGTATATATATTTTCCCGTATATGTATGTAATTTAATCATACGTGCAAATATTTATTGTAATAGTATGTAAATGCTAATTTATATTTTGCCTTATTTTTTACTACAAACTATTATGTGCCTTTACCAATTTAATCGTTGACAGTTTATATGGTATCAATAATTTCGATATTTTTGTTAGATCTGCTATTGAATTCAGTTTAGTTAAAGCAGAGGCTATAAATTATTCTTTTATTACAGAACACTGACTGCAGTCTAAGGAGTATCAAAGGAAAGGGTTATAACACTATATCGATTTCCCCACATTCAGACTAATTATTTTAAGCGATACTCTTTACCATGCAGTATATTCTGCGATTTTTGATAGAAAGTAGACATCAGTTGTTGGTCATAACTTAATCCTATTTATACCCTCGAAATCCTCCAACTTCATATTTAACAAGTTGACAGCCTCTGAAACAAAAAAACGCATGCAGCTGCCCTCTCATGTGTGTGCACACAGTGTTTCCTTGTAGGGTTTGGGGATGTTGTGGTCATGGTTGTCAAGTAATGAGTCACCCTTGGTTATAATTGGCTGCTTTTAGAGAGACAACACATGCATTGACATGTACGCGTACGATAGATAACATTTTATTAGCTGTCAACTCTTTTTAATTTGGGTAGTTTTATTGATTTTTTTTTGCTGGAATAATTGTCATAAAATGTTAGTGTATACTGATTGATTAAGAAAACTGTTTTGGTGTATAAAATCTCTTCTCATAGTTGTCATATTTTACTAGAATATTGAAATACTGGAATATTTTACTAGAAATTTGATTCTGTTATTAGCATGAAAATATCTTGAAAGTCATTTAACGTAGAATATTGGATTTAAGATCTATTATATAAAACCGCTTCATTGAAAGAATGCATCTCCCCTAGCTCTGACTACAACGGATGTATGATCCTTGTTTCAAATTTATTGCACACATTTTCCTGTCAAGGTGTCACGAATTTGCCGGCGGTTCCCGAAAGTATTCCCTCTGAGTCCCGTTGTCTCTCTCGGGCACGATATAGTTGCCTTTATTCACAGGAGATCATAACATTTGTTTTAAAAATTATATTTTTAGATCCTTGCTTTCTTCATAGTGGTGACGTGGCTAGCTAGTTTTAGTGAAACGTATTTAAATTTATCAGCAAATTTTTTACGTATTATACGTTAATATTCTTAAGACTTATGATTATACGTTAATATAGCATTCCATATATCTGCACTATGTTTTTGTGAGGGCTCCTTTTTAAATTGTAATATGCGGTCTTTTATTAAATTATTTTAGTCGTCAGATTTTTTTGTACATTTAAAAGCTGAATTTGTTTTCTTAATAGGTATAATTTTAGAATTCTTTTTTCGTTTTACAGAGTATTTATGTCGTAGAATTTATTATGATAATTTTTCGTCGTTAATCTTGTCCAATCTTTAATTTGGTAATATTATTCATTTCTTAAGGTGATTCCAAAAGTTGTTCCAGTTTGGAATTATAGATGTCATCAAAGACAGCAGCTAGATTTGTAGGACATTTGTCTTTTTACACAGATCAACTTGAAATCACTTCATAACATTTTCACACTAAGCAACAACACGATTTAAAAAAGAAACTAATAGTATTTAACTTCTTCTTCCCAGTCACTACAAGGAAGCTGCGATGAACTATTTCTTTGAGTATACTCACTTTGCCTTCATCTATCTGGTGTCATTAAGAAGCACTCCTCTGATTGGAAATACGTCACATTAAAGCCTACTTCAATTTCCTGTAGATTGTAAAGCGGTTATATACTGTGTTCTCCTCACCAGTTTAGAATAAATAAAATTGTAATTTATTGCAAGAATTTACTTTCGAGGATATATCAGTCAAGTTTTTTACGTAGGCACTTCAATTAACACAGCTTAATTAAGAATGTAATAGATATTAAAACTTCCAACTTATTCTATAGATAAGAAAGCATGACTCAATTATAACTCAATCAATAATGTTCAGTGGATTTTCCAGATGCGCAATTATTGTAATTGAATGTAAATGCAAACATCCCTTGTTATTTAGTGACCTTTACGAAATGTTTAATTTAATTCATTTAAACACTTCTATAGCGATTTACAATTCTACAATGTGTATTTTACAAAAGTCAAATAAAATTACGATATTTAAGTCAAACTGCGAACTAGGAACAAAATTTTAGGTAATGCAAAGCGGAACAAAAAGAATTATTGACTGACATTTCTCTCGTAGATAAAAACTGACGCTATGGATGGAAGCGAATTACGTCACTAGTTTACTGTATCTGTCAATTAAATACTCTCACAAAATGTGTTCACTGAATAAATATGAGATATTTTAAGTTGTCACAACCATTTCGGCAATTATGAAGTGCGAATATTTAATGGTTTATAAGATAGTCAATTAATAGATCAATGTCATAGATCATTAAATTAAATTTATATTCAATATACCTAAGAATAGATTTATTTATTGTCAAATAATGATGCTCAAATTGAGGAATTTAAATCCTTTTATAGTAACTGAACTCTATTTGTCACATTTCTAAAATATGCAAAGAGGTGAGTGGACTATATGAATTATGTTTAAGTTCATTCTTAATCAGTTGCTTCATCGACAAACTCACGATAGTCTTTCTACAATGCATAATTAATTCATTTAGACAAAATGACAATTCTCCCGAATCATTAAAAAATGCAATGACCTCATAGTTAAAACCCTAAAAATGCTTCGTTTAATAAGTAATTAATGTTATGATAAGATTTGTTTAATGATTCTATATTATTTGTTTGATTATGGACGTCGATATTTGTTTAGTTAATGAACTTGGCGTCATGACTATGATCGAACTTTAGAAATTGTCTTATGATGAAACCCGGAATAGTTCATATCTACAGATAATATTTATAGATTTTAATTAGTTCTATATTTGATCTTTAGTTTTAATGAATTTGGAGACAGAAAAATACTCATTTATGATATTGGCAAACCGTGGATATTTTCTTCTTGTTTCTTTTCATAATGACTATACCAGAACATTTGATATATATTTACTTTCTTTATATTAATTTATAATCGTTTTATTTTTCTAAGCAAACAGGTAGAAAGATATAATCTAAATCTATCTATATTTATTATTATCAATTACCAAATATATATATATTTTTAAAATTCTAAATAGCTAATTTTATGTATTCACTATAATTTTATTTAAATTTGCTGAACTAACTAAAACAGCTAAACTTTTACAGAAAATGTCCTTTTTTGTATTCGAGTTCTGTTCGTTGATTTTCCATCTTAAATATTCTTAAGATTATATCTTATACCTTCAAAACTGCAATATACTTAAAATAGTTTATTAATTGTTAATATAATCTGTTATAATCTTTTAACTTTTCATCACGAGATTTTATAAATTTTTTAAAACAATTATTTTATACACGATGATTTGTTAATGAATAAATAAAGATGATTCAAAAGTCACATAACCGCACATAATTTAGTAAATCTATATGGTGCGTATGAGTAAATTCTTATGTTCAATAATTTTATACATGTTGAAGAATTGATGGACATTTCGACCACAAATTATCAACAAGGTAGCAAACCCACGCAGAAAATTAATCACTACAAGTATTCAATATTAACTAAAAATGTTGAAATCCTCACCCATAAATAGATTGTACTTTTGTACGTTTTATATGGCTTCGAAATTCTAAAAATGTCGTTAGATTATCGTCAACTATTACACTTGAATGCATTTGTTTGTATACTATATGAGAATAGAATTACAATCATTGAAGGAGATGTCCTCTGTTCTACAACTTATTATAGTTTATTTGGCGACAGTTTCATCAAAATTGTTTATTCTGATCATTCTTGGTATTCAACGATGGATGAAAAAAGATAGTCTGATGTTTTCTTTTATTATGGCCCACTTGTTAACAGATTATTTTGGGATACACTATGGGAAAAAAATTTCTCCACACCATATATAAAGAATATTCTAAGGCACTGTCTGCGAGATTCTATATATCCTTCTTTAATCGGCAGAGATAAAGTCATAACTTAGGTTTCTCTTATACCTACATACATCTTCCTACTTTTTATGCAGAAACCTGACGATGTAAACAAATAAATTGACTGCCTACGGCGCCCTAGAAAGTATTATTAAATTACTTCTTCAACAAGATTTAGCGAAAAATCTTCTGTTTTAATAATTATTGTGTTTTTTAATGGATTTTTTTAAGTGATTCAACTTTTTATATTCCTAGTCTCACTGTTTACAACGTATATGTCTTGTCCAAAGTTCTCGATTTCTATATTTTATTATATTGGTTGTGTTTTTGAATATAATGAAATGTGTTGTTAAAATGGAATTGTTGGTATAATTTATTTTTGTGTTAATTTTTTAAATGTTTTAAACAATCTTATTATTTGGTTATTTTGAAACTTAAATATTTCAATATTTTATGCTACCTTTATACACATTTATTCCACTTGTTTTTTCGTTAATTTAATCCAAATCATCTAGTAAAATATATCATTATATCATAAGCTGTATATATTATGTATGTTTTGCTTCAGATCTTTTTGCCAAGTGAACCTAATTATTACCTGAAATGGCATTCCTCGCAAACCATCGTAGTTTTCTTCAGTTTTAATCTCTTACACATCTCTTGAGGTAAGTTTTTAAAATGCTGTCAATGTAATTTGTACAGTTTATATTTGTGACGCGCTTATATATATATATATTTATATAAACGCGCTATAAACTAGATTTTAGACAAAAGGCAAATAATTATAAATTTTAGGACATTTCCGGTTATAAATTGATGTTTTAATGTATCTATTTATTGATTAGGGAATTATTTTAGATTAAAAATATCAAACAAATTATGTTTGAGACAATAAATAAATTTTATTTATTATTCGATTGTTGTCAACTGTTGCTTTTCAATTGATTGTTGATGTAGATAAAATGATATTCCTTGATTTGTCGTGTCCGGAAGTCGAAATTTACTTAAATTAATAGAAAATATACATATCATATTGTTTGTGTTTAAAATAGAGTGCAGCTATATTTTCTTAATTTCCATTTTTTATTTTTCTCGTGTAACTTTTTTTCTCATTCATTGACTTGACTGTTTATAATTAAACGGTAAATTTGAAATAATTTTGATTTTTGATGGAATCATTTCAAATTGACATCTTTAACATACAAGTTTAGACGAGAAGATAATTCGACATTTAATTAACTAAAAACGGTCAAGTTCGGTCCCGTACGTGATTTAAGCCTGAATCGAGTGGCTTATACTGACCCCTTGAAGGTGTTCGAGGGAAAGTTTTAGATCTTTACGTCTTTATTTTGATTATGTAACACTCCGTCGCTTCATGAAATCATTCTATCATATCCATTCTAAATTAATTATAGTTTTTAATATCACTAACTGAGTCATAGATTTGTATACTTATTTTGGTTATATTGGGGTTGCTTTTCTCTGGTTCGGATTGCATTGTTTTATAAATATGTAGGCGGCTAGTCTGACACACTCCAAATGTTTTATTTACTTCTAAAGTTTAGCTTAAGTTGAAGAGAATTGTTGAATACTGATGGTGTACTCAAGACATAATGAGAGGCTAAACAGATTAGCAATTTCTAACTTAACCGTATAATCAAGTAATTACATCAAATTTAATTACTTTTGTCCTCCAAATGTATGCTTATCTTAAGTAATCAAATAGACTTTGTTTGTTTTTACATTTGAGGGCGATGGTCTTATTCTAAAATTAACTCTTAATTGTTTCTGATCAAAAGACCAAAAATTCTAACAATAGGGACATTATTTGACTGGAGTCTCCGTCATTATACATGTATAATTAAATATATTTTAAATAGACACATATTTAGAAATTTTACCACCCGGATAATATGTTTAACTAGAATTATGTAACAAGTAGTCGGCGCCAAGATTTTCAACTGCCAATCTAATGTAGAATCTCAACTGCCAATCTAATGTAGAATCTCAACTGCTAACCTAATATAGAATCTCAACTGCCAACCTAATATAGAATCTCAACTGCCAACCTAATATAGAATCTCAATTGCCAACCTAATGTAGAATCTCAACTGCCAACATATATAGAATCTCAACTGCCAATCTAATGTAGAATCTCAACTGCCAACCTAATATAGAATCTCAACTGCCAACCTAATATAGAATCTCAATTGCCAACCCAATGTTGAATCTCGCAAAATATATCGAGGTGTTATATGTCACCGTTCACTTCTAGTGACTGGTTGCCATGAGCTATGTCATGCTTTCATGTAACCTAGACTACGTAGATATGATGAAGGGAAGAATTTGAACATGATGTTCGATTCGTCTATTTTTCATTGATTGTGTGCTTCTATTTATAAATTCACAATGTGTGCTGGCTCTTATAATTTGGCTACGAATGGTTACTGTTAGTGCCCCCCGATACAGTTCAGGCTTTCATTGCCAAATGTTTTGAACTAAACGGGTGAAATATATCGCGGTAAACTTTGTTGAAGTCACGTTTTTTGAGTTTAACTATTTCTTTCTATAAACGTCTTATATATTTCTGATTGTTGAAATGTATGCAATCTCGTTTGTAGGTTTAATTAAATATAAATCAATTCACTACCTATGCTAAAATTTTTATTTGCAAAGGATTCGACGTCTGATCCAGCTGGTCTTATCAATTCACAAGATAAGATTAAAAAATCAACATAACTTTAATTAATGTTGAAATAATTGGAACATTTATTAAATCTGTTTTTACATAATTTCGTCTAACAAATTGATTCTGTTGAAGATATATTCTTATTTTTTGTATTTATATAATATATCGTTAATTCTTAAAATCTAAATCGTTCCTCACGACTTACCTATATTTCGTGTTGCTTATCATAGTGAGATAGACGCATGCTCTGAAAATATTCCTAATGCTTCACATGCGGGAATTTTCTAAGCAATTTGTGTTAATCGTTTCATTAATCCAACGTTATCAGTAGATTAATTAATATCGCTTGAACTCGGATTAAATTTTCTCAAAATATTTTTCATCAATTATTATAATTGATATTTTGTTAAATTAAATTCATTTCTTTGAAATAAATTTCTCGTCAGTTTATTAATATAATTAAATTTCGTTAACTATTTTATGTTTTTAATGTGCAGTTTATTATATTCTGTAAACTTTTATACAATAAATATCACACAATCAAAATTAATATGTTTGGAGTATTAGCGTCCTGTTTAACTTCCGTATAAATGTCTTGGTCAGTCGATTCTAGCATCAAATTATTTATTTAATAAAAAGCGGGAGAAGGGTGGAGGACGAATTTGACATAGTTAATATATCCAACACTTTAACGCCCTCCATTTCCATTCAAGATGGAGGAGCTGAGGTACCTTTTCCTCTTGCTGCTTATACACGCTGTTAAAGGAGCTCACGCCTTAATTAAAGTCTAAAGTTTTCAATTTTCCCGGCTGGCTTCCTCGACTTGTTCGCTAGTTTTGGTTTTCAATTTCCCTCGGAGCGAAAATCAATTTATATTCGAGTTATAAGACGGCTGTAAATCGAGGAAGTAGGTGACTAGAAATTATCTAAATGATGTTATAATACCGGGAGAGTTTCAACTCCATTCTCCCAGGTCTGCTATGATCCAGACGGCCCGCATATTGGGATGGTATAAATAGTGCGAACTAATGCATTTGTGGTTGTTGAAGAGATCATTGAGTTTGTCTCTAAAATCCTAACGCGGATTTACTGACGAAGCGCGTGTTTAAGTAATTCTCTTTCTCCTATGATGGGACTTTTGGGCTTGGTGTTTGTATAAGGGTTTGTTATACCGGCCCGTCTCATCTCTTCATCATGAGATCGTAGGAGATGGCTTTTAACTGGAAGTTTTATCTATAGGAGATGATTTACACTTTTACAAATAAAACGAATTTGACCGTTACTACAAAAATAAAGTTTTATCAAGTTGTAAGACACTTTTTATATCAATATTTAAATACAATAATTCAATCCAATTTCGAAGAATGTTTCAAATATGTTTTTAAAATATTTTTTCTGTACCTATCCCATATATCTTTCTTTTTTTCTTTATTATAAAGTTGGGTCGAGTATATAATTATTACTATGGATGCGAACTTCTAGTTAATTACGAGTTCCTTTTATATTATCCAGGCATAAATGGAACACTTTGTTTCAATATTGTAACACTTGTCAACTCTAATACTTTTTTTACCTTTTAATATAGTTATAATCGAAAGACATAAGAGAAAAAAAGGGTTAAGGGTTTCAGACTTCAAAAGTAGCTAACTTACTTTTCCACCTCTCTGCGGAAATAAGAGATCAAATGTCGAAATCAATAGATCTGAGTCAGTGTGTGTTACATTTTGTTCCCTTATTCTAAGCATGTTCTATACTCTACATTAAATAAAATACCTTTATCGCATAATAATAGTCAAAAAAAGATAAAAGCTATCCATAATAGAACATTTAAAAATCTACTGTATTATAATTTCATTAGTAAATTATAAAAAAAGTATATACTTAATTATGATGAATAAGTATTTAACATTACATTATTTGGATGTTCTGTTGCTTTGTGTAGTTACTATGGCAACAATAACGCTTAAAAAAGTAAAGACAAGTACATCCTTACCCTTGGATCTTCTTTTATTTTTATAAGTAACTAAAAATTCCGAGAATATTTTGTAGTTATGCTCCATCAAGTGTAAATTATATCTCATAGAAGCTTACTCCCCAAGTGTCCTCAGTGTCAAATTCTATATATTTTGTCTCTTATAAGTTTCACGAAAAGACGTCTACAAATCTGATTAGAACAAGCATTATGTGACAGAGCTTTCGTGTTAGTATTTCAATGTAATCTCTCTTGTATTTCGACTCATATCTATGTAGAGATCACAATAATATTTGAGGATTAATCATAATGTTTAAAATACTTGAAATCATAAGTCGGGACATCCCACTCCAAGATTAATGTTCAAATGTCGTGAAGATTCAATGTTACTTCGAATCGGTTGTCTTAGAATACGGGTTCATTTCAGAGAAGTGATATATATTATACCTGTGATGGAAGGAATCTCAATTTTTTTTGGTTTTCGTTATGTTATCATATAAAAAGTTGTTGGTATGTTGAACCTTTAATGACGGTATTATCAGGTAAAAAAGTAAACATTGTGGATTTCTTAACATTTTCAAAAATTATATAAGTTGAAATTCTTTATCTTATTCAATATTTGATAGTTCTGAATACATAATTATATATTCATTACATTGTAAAATACAGGGTTAACAATTAGAAATCATATAATTTAGGATAGATAAAATAATGTTTAATATATTTAATCTATTTAACCTAATTATCATATATATATCATATAAAAATAAATATTTCACGGAAATACTAATGAAAAATGACCATCATCTTATCAAATATTTTGATATGCCTATAACTCGTACACATGCTTGTATTCAGCTATTTAATTAGGTTCACCGTATATATTCCTCCTGCTGCCTCCACTAATCGAGGTCAATTGCCGATCATCTTTTGTGCTCGAGCAATATGCTAGAATTTATTACACGCGAATAATCGTTTTCTTATTATAACTAAATAACCTCTGAATTTATTTATAATAGAGGAATTTATCAACAAATCATTACTTTATTTAAATCATTAATTATTACTTTATTCAATGCAAATTAAAGTTTGTAGTAATATAATATCCTTTACATTACAAACTGTTTTATAGTTCTATACTATAATTATTTGAATAACCCAATCTTTATCATTTCCTGTTATTGTTTTATAAAATATTTTTAAAGAATTTTCGTTATCTTCTTGCCAAAAGGCTATTTTCAGCAATTTCTCTAATTTAAGGTTCAAGCCAAATGTCACTGAAGTATTTTTAAATGCCATAAATTATACCATAAAGAATATTTCATTTACTAACCTTAAGTTGGCGTTTTTGGACAAATGGTAATTATACTCGTGTTTTTCACATGAATTATGTCCCGCTTTCTTTGTATAGACTGTAATTGTAAGTGAATTATTTATAATAAAACCTGTTGACTTGACTTTAAACCAACTTAGATAATCGGATACTTGTAAAGTTGGAACGAAAATTCATAAATAATATCAACAAAAAGCTGGTGTCCTATATAGGGGGTTGCTCCTAAAACGGGATATTAAAACATACAATGAATATAACAACATACAATATAATAAAACATACAATTACAACGAATGTTGATATTTGGGGCAACCGCTTCTAAATTAGATTATTTTACAGTTTTGTAGTTGATGGTCTAAGATTGGGATAGGTTGGCTAGTTACACAGATCAAATAGCAATTCGGTATTTTTGAAAGGATCAAAAACTGGGACTATTTATATAGGGTATAGGGTATATTTTCACTTGGTATTTTTAAACTTGGTTGTAAATATATTACTATAAGTAGTAGAATTAAAATATTGAATAAATTGTTACACGAGGATGTATGTATTGTATATAAGAAATTGTAAACTTATTATAAAACTTCTTCAAATATTGTTTTTTCTTTGAAGAAATATATATATATTATCATCCCACCACTTTCTCTTTTTTATATCTTAAATAATTTTCTAAATTTACAGTAAATTAAATTAAAATAAAATGATTCATTTTGCCATTTGATTTATCATTAACCAAATAACGATATAATATATTGTTTAACTCGACAATTTCTACTGTAACCATTAAGCAGTGAAAACTGTTTTATAGATTTCTTGATTTTCTGCACAATATATCGACGTAATATCATATGGGTTGCGGGGAGACTTTATGTAATTGAATTGATGATATATATCATGCTGTATATGGGTGCAGCGTCTTTAGACAAAAATTCGATTCCTCTCCGAAAATATGATGGCATGGGGAGAATTCCCACCGGAAAACAGCCGTGAAGAAAACTTTATTCTTAGTGGACCATTTCCTAAATTACATTATTTATCAATGTGTAATATTGTATTGATAAGTATATTCTTGTTTCTTATATTAAATCTGTAGACTAAAATTCGATAGACTATATAAGAGCATTTCGTGTAGTTTTATAGCAAAATATTGTGACGTAAATCGGTTTCGTAGAAATATATTTTTCGATTTGTTTATAGATTTCAATGTATCGATTTTAGGTAGAAATGAGATTGAATTATAGATATTGATTCATATAACATTGACGTTATTATATGTTAAAATTGTGTCTGTGTTATTTTAAGATGCACTATTTTGTAGCGATAATATTGCACCTCTTTTAATCACTGAAACATTAATATATGAAATAATATTAATGAAGTTAACATCTCTATTATTTTAAACCGAAAATCTCATATTTAAGGATATACAAAATCTAATTATGAGACAGAATTTCTGTCTAAAACAATTACTTTTATTCAGCTTTTATTTTCTCTCAAGCAATTAGTCTTGTATTTTACTGAATATTTTAATTGTTTCTATTATGTTTCCTTATAAAACATATTTTCCTGTTTTGAATACATTTTAACAACGCAAATAGTTATCCGTCATCATTAATTAACTCGATGTTTAGTATCGGAAATTAATATTTAATTATCGATCATGGAGACCCATTTTGAACAATTAGTTGATATAGCAAACATTTTTATTTTTTTATTTACTACTGTCCTTCTATTTCGTCTGTTTTATGAAAATTAATTAAGTTAATTTTTTGAATTTTCACTTATTTAAAATTTCAATTAAGAATTAAACATCATCGCCAAATTTTCGTTCTTCATTTTTACAATTTGTATTTTCAGACATTGTTTACTATTTCTTCTAGATATAGCTTCACTTTGTCCGATAATTTTATTACATAAATTCATGATAATTTAGAGTGATATAATTGTCTTTTTGGAAATGGAAAAGATCCCCCCCCCCAATCTATGAGAAGTTAACTTCTGCCAGGTAAAAACACAGAAGAAGATTATTTCGATGTTATCTATAGACATTGGCATAACTATGGAACTTATCAGGGAGCGGTTGGTATTACATAATCATTCAGTTTGTGTCAGTTGGACTATATAGTGCTTGAAGGACACGCAGGGTTGCGTGTGTATCTTTGGCTGAGTTGTCCATCGTGAAAAGGAGCATTCCTGCCTCATTGATGAATATAAGTTGCTTGGTACTCACCCACCTACCTCTCTGTTTCTCTTTAATGCTACTGATTTGGTTTCTTTGACTGGCGTTTGTTGGTAATTATGAATTTACTCTTCATATCTTTCAAAATGACCACAGTTGTCGATATATATATTTTCGGTAACAATTTAACCTATCTATAATGTGCGTTTTAAAAAATCATGAAAAAATGTACTCTTATTTTTATGGAAGTAGTTAATTATAAGAAATCGTGAAAAAAGATTTAAAAAGGTTTTGCGTATTTTACTAAAAAATTTTTAATAATGTTAATCATTTTTAAATACTCGTAATATTTGAACGCAGATTATTTCCCTATTTTTAAAACATTTACAATATTATTTTAGCTTTAATTATATTTCCTAATAAAAACATCGAATTTATCTGACGAATAGAAATTATCTGAGTTCTAATTGAAGCTAAACGTATATAATACTTATTGTAGCAAGCACATTATTCCATCATCATTTAATCGTTATTTTATTGTTACATTTATCTTCATTTGCTTCTAATAAAATTCATCGGTTTTTCTTCTCTTTCAATATTTCCATACGGAATAGTTGCCCGTCCAATATCTCGTATTGGGATTGTGCACATTAGCTCGAAAGATAAAATAGCTTGCCGAAATGGTGTATCATGAATGAGGTGACAGAGTGTTACTTATGGTTGGGTCTTTGTTTTTCACATATAATGAACATATAACTCACTTTTAGGGGCCAGTATAACCATTTCATATTCGATTTGTATAAACAATAGTTCACTTACTTTTATCCAAATTCTTTTTAATGTTAACAGGTTAGATAATTATACGAAAAATAGGAATAAATATTGAACAATATTAACTAACGGGATAAATACTAAAAAACGTGATAATAGATTGTTAACTATTTGTTTTTGTTAAATTTGTCAATATGAATTTGTTAAGAATTATTCTTTTAATTTAATAGATTTTGTTATTTAATATATATGTCTAGTTATTTGACTAATAATTACTTTAAATGTTTTTTGTAATTGTAATTAAAGTTTGCACACTGGTGTCTTGAATAAAAGCCTTTGGTCCTTGGAGTATTCTCTATATACGTCTCATGGAATTAAACACTATAGTAAAAAAATGGGTATCTTTATTTGGAATTTTAATAACATTAATGTAAGTGGTAACTAATTCTGAGGTTATATGTGGTAAATTGTTGTTACTCAAATTATGGGAGTTAAACTTATTTGATATATGTCGAATTAATTCATAACATGTGTGTTAGTCTTTGTTCATGTAAACATGTTTCTATATACCCAGTGACTCAGAAATCCTTAGTTTTCTTCACATTGACGACCGTATTAGTGTCTGCTTTATTCATTTTTGCTTCGATGCATCGTATGCGACCTAGTTATCTCATATATTGACACGTTTCTTACAAATTAGGAGACAACGTTACCTGTAGTAAGGCATCTGCTGCTCACATTTATGAGCTACCTACAATTTGATAACGTGCTTTATTTATATAGAGGGTGGCTGCATCTGATGCTATCTATATCAAATAAGTTTTAGTTGGGAAGAATTCTTTGAATCTTGGAAATAGATTTTATAATATAATAATCTCTGGTGTAGCATGTGAAACATAATTTATTCTTTCACATATAAATTTAATTTACCGGGTTGTTAAAAAAATACTAAATTGTATTTTTTACTAAAAAACATCAGTAAGAAAAGTTTTAGAAAATAATTTTCGTGCAAGAATAAAATAGTTTACTATTTTTTATTCAAAATCTAAAATTAATATGTTGGAGCTTTTCAGTTTATTTCAATTAATATTGACCATAAACATTTCACGAATAACTTCAACTAGATCTGCAATTTTAAATTCTTAGCCGCTGTTTTATGCAGATAAATTCTAATTTATTGCCCAATTTGAAGTTATCATATTTTATTTTAGGTATTCGTGTAATGTCATATTGACTACTGAATACTTATTGTCTTGATTAAATGGATATTTGGGCGACTAATTATAACTATACTATTTAAAAAAAAATTATCTACGAAACGAAAAGCCCGATTCTGAATTTTTTGACACAAAAGTTGAGTAAAGTTTGAATTTACATTAATATTTGCATAATTAATTAAAATAAAAAGATGTCCAACAATAAATATTCGTCACTATTTTATAATTCAGTGTTGTATGTATTAAAAAGTCCAAATATTTATGCATTTTATAAATTTACGAGCCCTTTGAATGTGCTATAAATTATTAAATTTTTTCATAAAATTGTTCAAAAAAAATCTCTCATATTTACTTAAACTACTTCTTTAATATTATTTTGTTTATATAAATTCATCTATTTTTACAAAATCATTTTATATTTAATTACTCTATATAATATTATTTTAATACTATTCCAATATCTGGTTTACATATTTTTATGTAAGCCAATCGTAGATATATACAATACAATATGATATGACTCTTTTGTATAATAGAAGCTATCCAAATCATATCTATATCATTGTATCAACATTTAATTATTTAGGTAACCCCAAAAAACTATTTAAAGAATATAGGAACGACTTTTTTATTTTTGTTTTCTTGTCAGAAGATTTATTTTCTCTTTCTTCTCCATTCTGTGGTGTTGTTTATAATATTTATGAAGGGATAATAATAATTAATCAGATAAATATATTCCACAAATGGACACTCGTACCCAATGTTTTGTTCGTTAATATATTTTGAATACTTTGTTTATTATTGATTATTATAAATAGATCATTTCAAACAATAATATTGATTGTTACAAATTTTTTTGCAAACAATAATATTGATTGTTACATAATGCTTTAATGCAAATAATATTATTGATTGTTACATAATGGTTTTATGCATGTAATATTATTGATTATTGCCTATATAAAGTTTTCCTTTAAGTTAGATTATGTCCTTGTAGCGATGTAATATTTTGCACACATGTAAATATTTTTAAAAATTTCAGATTTATTGAAGTAATATTGAATTTTTTATTATCTTGATAATTGATTGATTATGTTAACACAAATTAATAGCTTTTAAATTACTTTCATGTTTTATTTTTGTCTTCATTAAAGAAGTGTCATTAAATATCTTTGCTATAATGGAGAATTACACCATAATCATTATAGTTGTAATATAATTTTCAAAATAAACGTAATTTTTACAATTTTTATTCAAATATAAAATGTATAAATTGTAGTGAATCATTTCATCATTTATTCGTTGATATAAAATTATGATTTAATAAAAGAAGATTTGGTCAACGGAGGGATTCTAAATTCTTTCTGGAAAATTAAAATTTATGTAATTGTTTTCTTGTTGACCGAACTTTGGAAGGATTATTTCTTCTTTGTAATATTTGAGAATAGGTTTTGTCCAGTAAATAATCACAATCCTCCATATATTCTAGAGTTCATGACCTATAACATTTTAAAATCTATAATATAATCATTTTCACCCAAAATGATGATATTATATGCACTGATTTGTCAAATTGATTCTCCATCTGCAACCGGTTCATACTTCCATCCACCAGCTTTTACATAATAATAATACCGTTATGTTGTAAAAACTAAAATCCGATTTCTTCAATGTAGATATGATGAGGATTGTTGCATTTAATGTAGAAATGTGAGTCACTCTTTTTATTCTGGGTTTTTAAGGTGACGAATTTATGTATGGCTACCACATGTGCGTAGTTTAATATAATACGATATTGAAAATGTCGTACAGTGATTAGATGAATTATATAATATATGTTATGAATATAATTCACAATTTAGTAATTCCTATATTACATTTTTTTATAATTAATGAAATTGATTTGTATTGAAATTTATTTAAATATATATTTTTGTTAAAATCTTGAAAAGGTTAAAGGCAATTTACAAAATATAACAGAAATACTTGTAGACACTTAGGTAGGTAGGTACAGACTCTAACATTAGATTTTTTGGATAATCTTAAAGGAATGAATCCTTATGTGGGGTGATTAATCATATTAATGTTAAATCTATACCATTGAGAATATTCGTAAGCAAGTCTAGTCAAATATGATTATAATCAAACACATAATATTGTCTCTTTAGAATATTTGATTGGCCAGAACTTCATCTGTTTTCCTATTGGTCCATTTAGAAGACATAATTCAACTCACGAACCTGTAAATTGCACAGATTTATAACAAAATCAAAAACTATTGCAGTTATCTCTTCTCCCCCAACTCAGCCTCCAATGGTAAGGTTAGAAAAGTACCAGCCAGCCAGCAAGAATAAAAGCGGGAACATGTAGCCAGATTGTCTGTGATTATCCTTCACCTAAAGATTAATACTAATTATTGGTCCAATTACCCGACAGTACCATTAAACAACGTCATTATTTTTTTCATTCACAGATATTTAAGAGGGATTCTATCTTTTGTTTTTCATATTAGCCTTTTTTGATAACTTTGAGAAGGTCGATATGAAAGTCTTTCCTGATGAATAACATTGATATCAGCATTCTTGATGGAAATATACACCTGTAATTTCGTGTGGTCGTATTCAAATATATTTGAAGACATACAAAAAGACGAACAAAAAAATCAATAATATCGATTATAACGTCTGTGTTTCTTCTTTATTGTATCGATCAGACCGATAAGAAAGATGTCGACTCCGCCTCCCCTTCCTCGTGGCTCCATCCAACGACTTCTCTTGTTCGCCTCTCTCCTGCATCTCGGCCTAGGGCAGTATGAAACACAAGGTGAGTCTATCCTTATCAAACATTCAACTCTGCTTGGCCGAATGTCAAATATGTAAAGTATCTCATAGTACCGAATTCTGATCATAAAAATATTAATTGGAAGATGATGAACTCGGCCTATTAAAATATACCGATGTTTATCATACACTCTACACTAATTACAAATGTTACAGGTTCGGAAATCACCGAATACCACTCTAATGTGTGACTTTATAAATGGACTTTTTTTAACAACTTCTCTGAATTCATTAACAAATATTATAAGCATTTCGGCATTATTATCAAGCCGTTTCAAAACTGTGAATACACTTTACTTATTCAAGCTATATGTAAACTTTTAGAGACTAGTTTTCCAGTAGGTATTTTGAAGAACATTATTTAATTTTCATTATTTGTTCCAAGGAACATTAAAAAGTGCAAATTAATTGATTATTTATTTTGATACTGTCTCATAATAGACAATCCACAGTGAAGAATTGGTTAACAACTCTTTTTAAACTGATTCAAAATACAAACCATTCGTCAAATTCGTCCCTTAGAGTCCGTAGGAGGATAAATCATTTACCGAAACATCTTTCCTCAGCTGGGTAATCGGCAATTTGTCATTCTTTAAACGGTCCTTGACTAAAGTTAAATTATTTAATTGATGTTTTAAAGTTATGTTTAGCCTTGTGAAGCTCTAAGTCTAATTTGAACGTGTTCTTCAGAAATCATTGAAGTACTTTTGCCGTTGTTATGTTTCTAAATATAATATTTACTCTTTCATTTTAATTATTATTAGTTATAATGGATTATTCTTTTGATAAACAAAAGAGGAAAGATTTAAACTTAATTTTTTTTATAAAACTCAAAATGATTCAATGTTAGATTTTAATTGAATTGTAATACGTTTGTCGCTCAAACAGTGACCACTTGTAGCTACCGTTGGTCACATTTTAGTTGAATTGTGATAAGTTTGTCGCTCAAACAGTGACCACTTGTAGCTACCGTTGGTCACATTTTAGTTGAATTGT